>RXPK01000284.1:735812-917545 GCA_004143645.1 Protaetia brevitarsis | reverse complement strand
CATTTCCGTCAACCGAAGTGATATTTGGTTACGTATTCAATTTTATAGTTCCATCGAACATATAGATGGTGCTAAAATCTCAATATAAGTAAATAGTAAAAATCATAAACTTATGAAGCACTTACGTGGATGCCAGTATATATATAATAATTATGGCGATTGTATGACAATTAAAAGATGGTATTTAATTTTTAAGGGATTGTTGAATTATTAAATTATATGAGAATTCTAATAAATATATTAACGTAATTATAGAAAGGAAATTATATACATATTGAAATTGTTTTTTGTTTGTTTAATGAACTTTTTTTAATGTGATTTATTGTGAATTTATTTGTTTGATAAGCATTATGAAGTTTAGTTGGCAGCAATCTATTGTTATAAAAAAAATTCTCGATATCGTTCTATTTTTTTTTTCCCCTTACTTCAAACTATTATCAGATCAAGCAACGATCAAGCACCACAATGTCTGTTGCAAATATTATTTTAAAAAAATTTCCTCCATTTTGTCCCCTCTTGTTTTGATTCTATATTCCATAGGGTTCAAAAAATCGCTAGTCACGAAACTTCAAAAAAAAATTGCGCTCTATATTTCAATCTTCCCCATATTTCGTCCGCCATTTTGTTTTCCAAAAATTAATATCAGAATCAAATAAACGACTCAAAACGCTTGCGTACGAATATTTGTTGCAAATGTCTCGTATATCAAATTTTCTTCCGATACAATCCGCCATTTTATTGCTAAAACATATTGTCAGAATGGAATTCAGCACCACAAAAACCTCAACATTTGTTAAAAATATTCATTGCTTGGTATTTGTGACGCATTTTTCGACATTTGGCACCATTGTGGGGCGCACCAAAATATTCTGGAATCAATGTACATAATAAATGTTTTTGCATATTTATTGGCTCAATAATAAATAATCATTTTTGCAACCGTAAGCACAATTATAAAAAGGTAGATAAAAAAAAAACTTGCCCCGTCGCGATCGAAACCGACACGTCGCCCGACGAAGTGAGTTTGTCGTACACGGAACCCGCGACTAATGCATCTATACTTTTTGAAATTCAATGAGCATAAATTAAAGATGCAAGACTGACAGGTCATTTATTTTACACTACTCTAGATATTTTAGCTAGTTACATGTGTGCAATGATATAAGATCTACACTTTCTTATTTAATTAATAAACAGCGAAAAACCACTTACTTCCCGTTTCGTTTTGTCGGTAATGCCGTATCGGCAAAAGACGCTGCCTTAACGCAAGTATGTTGGCATATGTGGGTACCTGCGCGTAATTCATTTCGCAGAGCTTATCACCTATACAGTCTTTACATCTTTCGCATTATCTACCGGCCTCTCTTCAAATATGCGATAATTTGAGAAATGAGCGTCCCATAATTTGACAATTCTCTGGAAATATCAATAATCTATATAAAAATGAATATACTTTCACAACATACCTGACGCATACGAAAGTTATTCACTTTTATCGACGAACTAACCGAAACGAAAATAAAGCCACTCAAATTGGTCAAATTGACAAGGTATAGGTAGTATTAGTCTTCTGAATGACAATATTCGATGTTCCCTTTCAACCTTCCCGATAACAGTCATACGTTTGTCAAATCACTTTCGATTCTACACTTGCTTGGAGTAATTTTACCCAAAAACACGTCGCCAGAATTTGTAGGTTTTCGGCCATTTGCCGAACGCACTTCAACGATTCTGTAAATTTACAGATCCCTGCAAACATTCTATTTTAATCGTTCATTTTGAAGTAATTTCGCGTTTCCTCCCTTTTTAGGGTCAATTGTAAGATGAAACATGAAGAGCGTGCCGACAATAACTTCATACCTGGATACGGTTTTGAGCCAGAGTCTACCACAAAATGGGCGTCACGGGCACAATAACGATTGCGCCAGATGTGTGACCGATAGATCGATATTTTGGAAAATTTCCGTTCCCTCATTTTCGGTTCAAAATGTAAAACGAAGGATACATGAACCGTTTCAAAAACAATGCCATCACGAACGTTCTGAGCGATATTAGTGCAACAAAACGCGCTTTGGTTCGACTCTTTCGCACCTAGCTCAAAATTTCGCTAAAAACTGTATAATTTTAATCGACACATACTGGGCGTGATTACAACCTTTTCAACCTCCAATAAATGTTAAATTATTTAAATCGCTATTATTGTTGCCAAATAGCAGATAGGTATGAATTAATACCATCACAAATACTATTATCGAAATATTCACATTTTTCCATATGCTGCGAATCATTCAGCTTTAAATCTCTCTGATCACGTTTCGACTCATTACGTGTCCTTACCCCTTTTACGTTCCAAATCGTCTCCCGAAGTTCGCGTCATTTTCGTGTGACACATGCCGTTGACAATCTCGAAACCGCCATAATTCCAACCTCAGCGCCGGCAAAACACGCCTCTATGAATCGGTCTTTTTGAGAAAAATTTCGAGTCTCACCCATTTTAGGTTCATCGCAAGAGGAAACATGCGTGAGGCATTTCCACATCAATCCCACTTCAAACACCTCTCTGCCTTGTGGCGATCGCACAAATGCCAACTTTACAATGCAATCGTCGAAATCGCCAAGTGACATTTCCTCTTCAGAACGTTCGCCTACGCACCCATCGCGATTTACATTCGCGAATTTTTCCCTTGACTATTTTTAACTATTAATCTCGATACACCTATGCAGTAATACCCCCGCTACCCTTCGCCCCCTATTATTTCCTTTTAATCCGATTTCCCCTCGGTCTATTCCGGCGGACTTTTGCACCCCGATTCACCACGGAATAGGCGACGCTATGGAAAACGCCCCCTGTGGAAGGAATCCAGGACAAACTTTAGTATATTATAACTAGAAGCTGCGCTTCTAGTCAGTGAAGAGGTGTACTTGGAGGAAGGGTTACCTTGAGGAAGGTGGTTCTTGAAGTCGGTCCCCATTCCGAGAGAAAGTTGCCACTTTTACAATGTGCAATACGTTTTAAGTGTAGTGTCTTTTGTTTTACTTTTGGAAACACCCTGATAGTCGAAACTATGTTTAGGTATGCAGCAACTGAACAACTTTGTCAAAAAGTTTCTCTTTCCTAAAACTAGTTTTTTTTGAAACACCCGGTAGATTGAAAATATTTTTAGCTTATGCAGCATTCATTCTATAACACTTTTATAGAAAGAGTTTGTTCCCAAACGCAAAAATAAGCCATAATGAAAAAAATCCAATCTCCTGAACACTCTGTAGATTTAAAAATATTTTTAGCTTAAGCAGCATTCAATCTATATAAACACTTTGGTAGAAAAGACTTGTTCCAAACGCAAAAATAGAGATATATGAAGAAATCCAATCTTCCTGAAACGCTGTAGATTTAAAAATATTTTAGCTTATGCAGCATTAAATTCTATAACACTTTATAGAAAAGATTGTTCCAAACGCAAAAATAGAGCTATAATAAAAAAAATCAATCTCCCTGAACACTCTGTAGTTTAAAAATATTTTTAGCTTATGCAGCATTAAAGTTCTATAACACTTTGTATAGAAAAGATTGTTCCCAAACGCAAAAATAGAGCTATAATGAAAATCCAATCTTCCTGAACACTCTGTAGATTTAAAATATTTTAGCTTATGCAGCATTCAATTCTATAACACTTTGGTAGAAAAGATTTGTCCCAAACGCAAAATAGAGCTATAATGAAAAAATCCAATCTTCCTGAACTACTCATGTAGATTAAAAATATTTTTAGCTTAATGCAGCAGTCAATTCTATAACACTTTGGTAGAAAAGATTTGTCCAAACGCAAAAATAGAGCTATAATGAAAAAAATCCAATCTTCCCGAACACTCTGTAGATTTAAAAATATTTTTAGCATATGCAAGCATCAATTCTATAACACTTTGTAGAAAAGATTTGTTCCCAAACGCAAAAATAGAGCTATAATGAAGAATCAATCTTCCTGAACACTCTGTAGATTTAAAATATTTTTAGCTTATGCAGCATTAAATTCTATAACACTTTATAGAAAAGATTTGTTCCAAAACGCAAAAATAGAGCTATAATGAAAAAATCCAATCTTCCTGAACACTCTGTAGATTTAAAAATATTTTTAGCTTATGCAGCATTCAATTCTATAAACACCTTGGTAGAAAAGATTTGTTCCCAAACGCAAAATAGAGTTATAATGAAAAAAATCCAATTTCCTGAAACACTCTGGTAGATTTAAAAATATTTTAGCTTATGCAGCATTCAATTCTATAACACTTTGGTAGAAAAGATTTGTTCCCAAACGCAAAAATAGAGCTATAATGAAAAAATTCAATCATTCCTGAACACTCTGTAGAATCAGAATATTTTTAGCTTATGCAGCATTCAATTCATAACACTTTGGTAGAAAAGATTTGTTCCCAAACGCAAAATAGAGCTATAATGAAAAAAATCCAATCTTCCTGAACACTCTGTAGATTTAAAAATATTTTTTAGCTTATGCAGCTTTCAATTCTATAACACTTTTGAGAAAGATTTGTTCCAAACGCCAAAAATAGAGCGTATAATGAAAAAATACCAATCTTCCTGAACACTCTGTAGATTTAAAAATATTTTTAGCTTATGCAGCATTCAATTCTATAACACTTTGGTAGAAAAAATTTGTTCCAAACGCAAAAATAGAGCTATAATGAAAAAATCCAATCTTCCTGAACACTCTGTAGTTTTTAAAAATATTTTTAGCTTATGCAGCATTCAATTCATAACACTTTGTAGAAAGATTTTGTTCCCAAACGCAAAAATAGAGCTATAATGAACAAAATCCAATCTTCCTGAACACTCTGTAGTTTTAAAAATATTTTTAGCTTATGCAGCATTCAATTCTATAACACTTTTGTAGAAAAGATTTGTTCCCAAACGCAAAAATAGAGCTATAATGAAAAAACAATCTACCGAACACTCTGTATATTTAAAAATATTTTAGCTTATGCAGCATTCCAATTCTATAACACTCTGGTAGAAAAGATTTGTTCCCAAACGCAAAAATAGATCTATATATGAAGAAATCCAATCTTCCTGAACACTCTGTAGATTTTAAAAATATTTTTAGCTTGTGCAGCATTCAATTCTATAATACACTTTTATAGAAAAGATTTGTTCCCAAACACAAAAATAGAGCTATAATGAAAAAATCCAAATCTCCTGAACACTCTGTAGATTTAAAAATATTTTTAGCTTATGCAGCATTCAATTCTATAACACTTTGTAGAGAAAAGATTTGTTCCGAAACACAAAAATAGAGCTATTATGAAAAATCCAATCTTCCTGAACACTCTGTAGATTTAAAAATATTTTTAGCTTATGCAGCATTCAATTCTATAAACACTTTGGTAGAAAAGTTTGTTCCCAAAACGCAAAATAGAGCATATATGAAAAAAATCCAATCTTCCTGAACACTTTGTAGATTTAAAAATATTTTTAGCTTATGCAGCATTCAATTCTATAACACTTTTGTAGAAAAGATTTGTTCCCAAACGCAAAAATAGACTATAATGAAAAATCCAATCTTCCTGAACACCCGGTATATTTGAAAAATATTTTTAACTTATGCAGCATCCAATTCATAACCACGCTTGAAGAAAAAAAAAATTCCTACACCGCAAAAATAGAGCTATAATGAAAAAATCCCAATCTTCCTAACACCCGGTATTTTGAAAATATTTTTAGCTTATGCAGCATCCAATTCTATAACATCCTGAAGAAAAAAATTTCCTAAACGCAAAAATAGAGCTATAAAGAAAAAAACCAATCTTCCTGAACACCCGTATTTTGAAATATTTTTAACTTATGCAGCATCCAATTCTATAACATCCCTGAAGAAAAAAAAAATTCCTAAACGCAAAAAATAGAGCTATAATGAAAAATCCAACTCTTCCTAAACAGCCGTATATTTGAAAAATATTTTAACTTATGCCAGCATCCAATTCTATAACATCCTGATGAAAAAAAATTTCCTACACGCAAAAATAGAGCTATAATGAAAAAAATGCAATCTTCCTGAACACCCGGTATTTTTGAAAATATTTTTAACTTATGCAACATCCAATTCTATAACATCCCTGAAGAAAAAAAAATTCCTAAACGCAAAAATAGAGCTATAATGAAAAAAATCAATCTTCCTGAACACCCGGTATATTTGAATTTTTTTAGGTTATATAGCATTCAATTCTATAACACTCTTGTAGAAAAGATTCTTCCTAAACGCAAAAATAGATCTAATTACTGAAAAACCCAGTCTTCCTGAACCCCGTATATTTGAATTTTTTTTTAGGTTATGTAGCATTAATTCTATAACACTCTTGTAGAAAAAATTTCTTCCTAAACGCAAAAAATAAGCTATTACCGAAAAACCCAGTCTTTCCTGAAACCCCGGTATATTTGAATTTTTTTTTAAGGTTATATAGCATTCAATCTATAAACACTCTTGTTAGAAAAGATGTCTTCCAAACGCAAAAATAGAGCTATAAACGAAAAAACCCAGTCTTCCTGAAACCCCGGTATACTTGAAAATATTTTAGGTTACACAGCATTAAAATTCTATAAAACTTCTGTAGAAAGATTTGAGCTGTTAGTAATCAAAGAGCCAGTGTTCGGGATCAGTTGTACTCAAATATATTCTTAGGTTATGCGGCATTAGTTCTAGAAAGCTTTTGTAGATAAGACTTCCTTCCTAAAAGCAAAAATAGAGCTGTAATCAATTCTATACCCTTTCCTATTCTCTTTTCCTTATCTATTTTCCCTATTTCCTTTCATAATATCCATAAGTTACAGCTTTTAAAAAAAATAGTTGACGATCTTCCCTATATTTCAATTTTCTTCCTATTTTTTCCGTCATTTTATTTTTCCAAACAATATTTCAGCATCAAAAGCAACGATCCAAGCACCCACAAATGTCTGTTGCAAAATATAATTTTTTAATAATATCTCCTCCATTTTAGTCGCGCCATCCTGTTTTTAATTCTATATCGCAAATAGTGGCTCAAAAAAATCGCAAAGCTCAACTTAAAAAAAAAAAAAAATTGCCTTTCTATACTTCTAGTAAGTCGAAGCTGCAAAAATTAAATTTTCCGCTATTATTGTGACAATATTTTATAGTGTCTTCAACCATACTCCACTTTTACGCAATGATTGAATTTCTATTTTATTTTAATACACACTATTAATAAAAGCGATAGATATACTCCACGCGTAGAGTAATAAGTCGAAAACACTGTAGATTTCATGCATTAAAAATATTTACGGAAATATAAATGCCACATATACGCGGTTTAAAAGACATAAGATTTTAAAAATTTGCCGCCTCGTACTGGACATTTTCCGACGACAAATCCGAACTCGGCCGAACATGTCGCATCTCACTGTGTATCCGGCTAATATAATTTATATCATCTGTCACATCGGCGTTCATAGAATATACCGGCAAACGAAGTAATAAAAATAATGATTTAAAAACCTCTTTAAGTAAACATAATTAAGTTACGTGTGCTTTCGAATTATAAATTC
Organism: Protaetia brevitarsis; assembly: GCA_004143645.1. Taxonomy (NCBI): domain Eukaryota; kingdom Metazoa; phylum Arthropoda; class Insecta; order Coleoptera; family Scarabaeidae; genus Protaetia; species Protaetia brevitarsis. The sequence continues at coordinate 909,978 of RXPK01000284.1, read as the reverse complement.
GCTTTATGAACGGTTTACTAAATACGATTTCTTAGAAACGACAAATATATCATCGGCTGAACGCGTTTACTCGTCAATGAGTGAACTAAACCAAACCGACGAAGCGGGTGTTAATATTTGAATGTATTTAAATGTATTATACAACACACTATAAGAATAGTACGTTATGACAATTATCGAAGTAGAAATATAATTAAAATTTATAATCATGTTACAGTTTTCTATATGGGTGAACGCACCTAAGCGTATTTCGTTCTTGCATGATATTCCTACACGCTAATTTGACAGTTGTCGTCAACTCAATTTCAATACTCTCGTGATTAGTAATGATTTATACCGATTATTCGATCGAATTGTTTACATTATTATGAAAAGACGTAATCGATTATAACGATTGTTGGTTGATAAATGTGTTTTTCAAGATTTCTACGTGTTTTTTGTGGTAATATAACCTGAAAGTTGTTTTTTTTTTTAAGAAGAAGTGTGGAAGACGTGGTCATCGTTGCAAAACAACCATTTTATCGCTATCCTGGAATTATTTTACACCGCATACAGCACACGTGACGATCTACAGAGCATCCAGACCTAATATGACGTGCTATTATTTACTTGTGTCATGGTTTGCGGAATTTGTGTTCGCTACGCCGACTGTCGAGTTAGAAACTACTATCAGTGTGTTTTAATCCGAAAGAAAACCGAATAGAATGTTACAAAGACGATGAATAGTGCTGTATCTTCTCATTTTGGACCTGATTAAATTTATGTCAATTTTTTAAAATACATTGGTATATATATGTGCGACACATTTTATATCCTGTAACACAAAATTTTCTAAATATATATGTGCGAATATGTGAAACTGTAAGTTATTTAATTAGCAGTTGTTGAGTGTTTTAAAAAAATGCCAGAAGAGAAATCAATAATGCAACCGATCAAAATTGAATAGCCATTAAATCTTTCATCGTTTAAGTAATAGTATGTAATAAAAAAGATATTTTGCATATCTACCCCACCTGCTTGCTCTCTTACTATTTAAAGTTTCAATAATATTGTCCTTGTGGACTGAAATTTAAAAAATTAACTTGTACATTCCATAGTTAAATAATTTAACACGATATATTCGATACTTGGTACGTAGAAACTTCCTTTTGGAATACAATCCAAATCTGATACTTTTAAGAAATCTATATATCGATATCACTACAATATAATTCACGTAACAGCTGATATGCATATCTGATTACTCTAACTGTACATTATCGAATATGAATGAAAAACAACATCGCTTTAAACTGTTTTGTATTATATATATGTAACAATAACAGTAAAAAATAGAGAACAGACACCCAAATCTATTATATCGTAATCGTTTTCTTCTCCTGTAGTATGTTGAACGGGTAAAAAAAGATTTGAAATAACTTTCATCGAAAGGGATTGTTCTCTGCTCGCTGCATCTTTCGACATCTCAAATGACATTTCTAGGGGTCGATTAATATACTATATGGTGTCACTCTTATAATATTCTTCTCCTCATGATTGTAGAGAGCTTGAAGAAATGAATTTTACCTCATTAAAACACATAAATTATCTCTGACAGACCAGTCAAACATGACTCCATAAATCGAATCGTTCTGTAGAAATGAGCGTTAGTCGGGCCCTTTTAGCATGAAAGCGTAATATCAGACACGTATGAAACCATATCGACTATAATTTTGCGGTAATGTATACTTTTCGTGCTAACATTAGCGCGATACGTTGTTGACGCCTTCGTGGTTCGATAGTTTGGACATCTTACTTGATCCTGGCTCAATAATTTCGCTAAAAACTGTATAATTTTAATCAGAAACATACCTGGCGTGTATTACGAACCTTCTCTACCTTTCAATTAACGTTAAATTGTCCTCAAATCGCTATTATGATCACCCAAATAAGCGGGCAGGTTATGACAAATCGGCCCCTCAGAAATAACATTTCATTTAGCATATTCCACATTTTCCATATGCTAAGGAATCATTCAGGCTCTTAACATCTCTCTGATCACGTTTCGACTCATTACGTGTCCCTGTACCCCCTTTACGTTCCAAAATCGTCTCCCGAAGTTCGACATTTCACCGCGTGACAGCGGCATCTGACATCCCACGAAACCCGCCATAATTCCAAACTCATCGCCGGCAAAACACACCTATATAAATCGGGTTTTTGAGAAAAATTTCGCGTCTCGACCCCATTTTAGGGTTCAATCAGTAAGAGGAAACATGTGAGAAACTTTTCGACATTAACCGCACTCTCAAATATCATCTCATCCTCGCAGCGAACATACGAAATTGCCAACTTTGACAATGCCAAATGGTCGAAATTCGCCAAGTGACATTTCTCGGTCTTCAGAGACGTTCGCCTAACCCGCACCCATCGCGATTTACATTTCCGCGAATTTTCTCCCCTTGACCTATTTTTAACTATTAATCTCGATACGCCTATGCAGTAGATACCCCCGCTACCCCTTCGCCCCTCTATTATTTCCCTTTTAATCCGTTTCCCCCTCGGCGTCTATTCCGGCGGACTTTTTCACACCCGATTTACACGCACGGAATAGGGCGACGCCTATGGAAAACGCCCCCTGTCGGAAGGAATGCCAGGAGCAAACTTTAGTATATTATAACTAGATGCTGGCGCATCTAGGAGTCGAGGAAGGTGGTACTTGAGGAAGGCGGTTTCTTGAAGTCGGTCCCCATTCACTTGAGAATCATCCTTTATAATGTGCAATACGTTTTAAGCAATTTTCTTTTGTTTTTACTTTTAGAACACCCTGTATAGTCGAAAATATGTTTAGGTTATGCAGCATTGAAATCTGTACAACTTTTGTAGAAAAGATTTTTTCCTAAAGGCAAAGATAAAGCTATAATCAAAGGCTCAGTCTTCGCGAACACTCTGTATATTTGAAAATATTTTTAGCTTATGCAGCATCCAATTCTATAACACTCTTGTAGAAAAGATTTGTTAAAAGCAAAAATAGAGCTATAATGAAAAACCCAATCTTCCTGAACATCCGGTATATTAAAAATATGTTTAGGTTACGCAGCATTCAATTCTATAACACTTTTTTGGAAAGGTTTTTTTTCTTAAAGCAAAAATAAAGCTATAATCAAAGACTCAATCTTCGTGAACACCCTGTGTACTGGAAAATATTGTTAACTTATGCAGCATTGAATTCTGTACAACTTTTGTACAAAATTTTTTCCTAAAAGTAAAAATAGAGCTATAATGAAAAAAACCAGTCTTCCTGAACACCCGGTATATTTTAAAATAAGTTTAGGTTACACAGCATTAAATTCTATAAAACTTTTGCAGAAAAGACTTTTTCGTAAAGGCAAAAATAGAGCTTTAATCAGAGAGCCAGTGTTCGGGAACAGCTGTACTCAAATATATTTTTAGGTTATGCGGCATTAAATTATAGAAAACTTTTGTAGATAAGACTTCTTTCCTGAAAGCAAAAATAGAGCTGTAATCAAATTCTATTCCCTTTCCCTATTCTCTTTTTCGTTATTGCGTTTTCCTTGTCTATTTTCCCTATTTCCCTTTTATAATATCCAATAAGTTACAATTTTTAAAAAATAATTGACGATTTTCCCTATATTTCATTTTATTTTTCCAAACAATATTATCAGCATCAAATGCAATGGTATGATACAATGTCATTAATATCTATTTATATTGCATTGTTCAAAAATGTAATTACGATAGCGTACACACATACACACACACACACACACACACACTTATGGTTAGACAATGAATTTGACATAAATCCCATTCAGAGCCATCTACGAACATTTAAACCTAAAGCTACTTAGATTGTTCTACAAAAAGTTCTTCATATCTCAAAATCTATTAAAGATAGATATAGGGAGTGCTAATACAAAATGATAGGGGATGATGTTTACCTCCCAATTTCGAATTAAAATACAGGGTGTTCTATTTAAGAAAATTGAGTTTTCTGCATTCGAAAATATGTCACTTTGTTACTCAGTTTTGAACACTCTGTATATTAGAATGCGAGGTATGTGTACCATTTCGTAGAGCTATATCTGCATTCATAACATAGCAAATTTGGAGTCTCTATTTGCGGTATTAACCGAGATATTAATTTCTCAATGATGCAATGATTATGACTTAAAAAAAATGAAAAACTTAAATAACTCAAAAACGGCAACATGTAGCTACAGGAATAGCTAAGGAAGACTGTCTTATTTATGACCGTAGAATCCAAAAATGTAAAGAAAATTATATCATTCTATTTAAAATAACAAAGTTGACGTCCATTTCCGGTCAACCGGAAGTGATATTTTGGTTAAAGTATTTTACATTTATAGTTTCAATCGAACAGATGATGGTGCCAAAATCTCAAATATAAGTAAATAGTAGAACATCATAAACTTTAATGAACCACTTACGTGGAATGCCATGTATATAATATATGATTAATGCGATTGTATGAACAATTAAAAGATGGTATTTAATTTTAAAGGGATTGTTGAATCTATTTCAAATTATATGAGAATTCTAATAAATATATTACTTGATCGTTAATAAATTGTACATATTTTTTAATGAACGTTTTATTTTAATTTGATTTAATTGTAATTTAATTTTGTTTGATATCGGTATTAATGAAGTATTAGTTGGCAGCAATCTTATTGTTTTATAAAAAAAATTCTCGATATCGTTTCTTTTTTTTTCCCCCCTTAGTTCCAAACTATATTATCAGCATCAAATGCAACGATCCAAGCACCCACAAATGTCTGTTGCAAAATATTATTTTTAAAAATAATATTCCTCCATTTTCGCCGCGCCATCTTGTTTTTGATTCTATATTCGCAAATAGTGGTTCAAAAAAATCGCATAAGTCTCGAACTTTAAAAAAAAAAATTTTGCGCTTCTATATTTCAAAATTCTCTCCCCCACATTGCGTCCGCGATTTTGTTTTTCCAAAAATTAATATCAGAATCAAATTTAGCGACCTCAAAAACGCTTGCGTACGAATATTTGTTGCAAAATGTCTCCTCTATTTCAAAATTTTCTCTCCTATATTCAATCCGCCATTTTATTTTGCTTAAACCTATTGTCAGAATCGAATTCAGCAACCACAAAACCCCTTCAAACATTTGTTAGAAACTGAATCATGTTTTTGTATTTTTGGAAGCGTTTTTTCGACATTTGGCACCATTGTGTGGCGCACCAAAATATTCTGGACATCAATGTACATAAAATAAATGTTTTTTTGTATATTTATTGGCTTCAATAATAAATAATCATGTCTTGCAACCGTAAAGCACAATTATAAAAAAAGGTACGATTAAAAAAAAATTTGCATCGTCCGCGATTCGAACCCGGCACCGTCGGGCGACGAAGTGCGTTTGTCGTACACGGAACCCGCTGAGCTAAATGCATCTATACTTTTTGAAATTCAAATGAGCCATAAAAATTAAAGCATGGCAATGACTGACAGTTCAATTTATTTTACACTATTTTAGATATTTTAGCTATGTTACGTGTGTGCAATGACTATAAGATCTCTCACTGTTCTTATTTTAATTAAACATCGCGAAAACACCACTTACTTTGCCCTTTTTCGTTATTGTCCGGTTAATGCCGTATCGGCAAAAAGACGCTGCCTTTTACCGCAAGTATTTTGCAATATTTTGGGTACCTGCGCGTAATTTTCATTATCGCAGAGCTCATCACCTATATCAGTCATTTTACATCTTTTCCGCATTATCTACGCGCCTCTCTTCTTCCGAAATCATCGCGATAATTTGAGAATATGAGCGTCCCATAATTTGACATTTCTCTTGAAATTTATTCAATAATCTATCTAAAAACTGAATAATCACTTTCACAAACATACCTGAGCGCGCATTACGAAAGTTATTTCACCTTTTAATCGACGAACTAAGCCGTAAACGAAAATAAAGCCACCTCAAATTGTTCCAAATTGACATATGGTATAGGTTAGGCTATTAGCTCTATCTGAAATAACAATATTTCGGCATGTTCCCTTTCAACCTTCCCGCTATACAGCTCATTACGTTTGTCAAATCACATTTCGATTTCTTACACTTGCTTGGAGTACATCTTTACCCCAAAAACACGTCGCACTGAATTATGTAGGTTTTAGCGGCCATTTGCCGAACGCACTTCAACGACTTCTGTCAAATTTGACAGATGTCCCCTGCAAACATATCTATTTTAATCGTTTAATTTTGAAAGTAATTTCGCGTTCCTGCCCTATTTTAGGGTTCGAATTGTAAGATGAAACATGAAAGAAGCCGTCCCGACAATAACTTCATACCTGGATACGGTTTTTGAGCCAGAGTCGATGCCACAAAATTGGGCGTCACTGGCACAATTAACGATTTCGGCCAGATATGTGACGCGATAAATTGACTCATATTGAGAGAAATTTCGCGTTTCCACTCCATTTTAGGATTCAAACTGTTAAACGAAGGATACAGGAGGCCGTTTAAAAAATAATTTCGCACCACGTTACGGTTTCTGAGCCGCTATTGGCGCGACAAATGTGCGCTTTTGGTTTGGCATCTTACTTGATCCTGGCTCAATAATTTCGCTAAAATGCACAATCATAAATCACAAACATATCTGAGCGTGTATTACAAACCTTTTCTACCTTCTAATTAACGTTATATTACCTCGAATCGCTATTATTATCACCCAAATAATCGGTCAGGTTATGACAAATCGGCGCCCTCAGAAATGACATTCATTTAGCATATTCACATTTTCCATATGCTTGCGAATCATTCAGGCTCTTAACATCTCTCTGATCACGTTTCGACTCATTACGTGTCCTTGTACCCCTTTTACGTTCCAAAATCGTCTCCCGAAGTTCGCGTCATTTCACCGCGTGACAGCGGCATCTGACATCCCACGAAACCCGCCATAATTCCAAACTCATCGCCGGCAAAACACACCTATATAAATCGGCTCTTTTTGAGAAAAATAACGCGTCTCGACCCCATTTTAGGGTTCGATCGGCAAGAGGAAACATGCGTGAAGGCATTTCCACATCAATCCCACTCTCAACACCTTCTCTGCCTTGTGCGATCGCACCAAAATGCCCAACTTTGACAATGCCAAATCGGTCGAAATTCGCCAAGTGACATTTCTCGGTCTTCAGCGACGTTCGGTTCCCTCTCACCCACTACATTTTCGATTTCCGCGAATTTTCTCGTCTTTTCCTACTTTTAACTATTAATCTCGATACGCCTATGCAGTAGATACCCCCGCTATCCCTTCGCCCCTCTATTACTTCCCTTTTAATCCGTTTCCCCCTCGGCACCTATTCCGGCGCAATTTTTGACTCCCGATTTACACGCTCTAGATAGGGCGACGCCTATGGTGTGCGACAAAGAGTAGAAAAGGTAATACTGATCAAACTTTAGTATATTATAACTAGATGCTGGCGCATCTAGGAGTCGAGGAAGGTGGTACTTGAGAAAGGTGGTTTCTTGAAGTCGGTCCCCATTCACTTGAGAATCATCTTTTATAATGTGCAATACGCTTTAAATGGTTGCCCTTTGTTCTTATTTTTGGAACAGCCTGTATAGTTGAAAATATGTTTAGGTTATGCGGCATTGAATTCTGTACAACTTTTGTAGAAAAGATTTTTTCCTAAAGGCAAAGATAAAGCTATAATCAAAGGCTCAGTCTTCGCGAACACTCTGTATATTTGAAAATATTTTTAGCTTATGCAGCATCCAATTCTATAACACTCTTGTAGAAAGGATTTCCTCTTAAACGCAAAAATAGAGCTATAATGAAAAAAACCTAGTCTTCCTCAACACCCGGTATTTTTGAAAATATTTTTAGGTTAAGCAGTATTCAATTCTATAACACTCTTGTAGAAAAGATTTTTCCCTAAACGCAAAAATAGAGCTATAATGAAAAGACCCAGTCGTCCTAAACACCCCGTATGTTTCAAAATATTTTCAACTTATGCACTATTGAATACTATAACACTTTTGTAGAAAAGATTTTTTCCTAAAAGCAAAAATAGAGCTATAATGAAAGAAATCCAGTTTTTTTCAACACCCCGTATATTTGAAAATATTTTTAACTTATGCACTATTGAATTCTATAACACTTTTGTATAAAAGATTTTTTCCTAAAAGCAAAAATAGAGCTATAATGAAAAAAATCCAGTTTTTTTGAACACCCGGTATATTTGAAAATATTTTTAGGTTATGCAGCATCCAATTCTATAACACTCTTGTAGAAAAGATTTCTTCCTAAACGCAAAAGTAGAGCTATAACGAAAAAACCCAGTCTTCCTGAACACCCGGTATTTTTAAAAATAATTTTACGTTATGCAGTATTCAATTCTGTACAACTTTTGTAGAAAGGATTTTTTCCTAAAAGCAAAAATAGAGCTATAACGAAAAAACCCAGTCTTCCTGAACACCCGGTATTATTAAAAATAATTTTAGGTTATGTAGTATTCAATTCTGTACAACTTTTGTAGAAAATATTTCTTCCTAAACGCAAAAATAGAGCTATAACGAAAAAACCCAGTCTTCCTGAACACCCGGTATTTTTAAAAATAATTTTAGGTTATGCAGTATTCAATTCTGTACAACTTTTGTAGAAAATATTTCTTCCAAACGCAAAAATAGAGCTATAACGAAAAAACCCAGTCTTCCTGAACACCCGGTATTTTTAAAAATAATTTTAGGTTATACAGTATTCAATTCTGTACAACTTTTGTAGGAAGGATTTTTTCCTAAAAGCAAAAATAGAGCTATAACGAAAAAACCAGTCTTCCTGAACACCCGGTATTTTTTAAAATAATTTTAGGTTATGCAGTATTCAATTCTGTACAATTTTTGTAGAAAAGATTTGTTCCTAAAAGCAAAAATGGAGCTATAATGAAAAATTCCAGTTTTCCTGAACACCCAGTATTATTAAAAATAATTTTAGGTTATGCAGTATTCAATTCTGTACAACTTTTATAGAAAATATTTCTTCCTAAACGCAAAAATAGAGCTATAACGAAAAAACCCAGTCTTCCTGAACACCCAGTATTATTAAAAATAATTTTAGGTTATGCAGTATTCAATTCTGTACAACTTTTATAGAAAATATTTCTTCCTAAACGCAAAAATAGAGCTATAACGAAAAAACCCAGTCTTCCTGAACACCCGGTATTTTTAAAAATAATTTTAGGTTATGCAGTATTCAATTCTGTACAACTTTTATAGAAAATATTTCTTCCTAAACGCAAAAATAGAGCTATAACGAAAACACCAGTCTTCCTGAACACCCGGTATTTTTAAAAATATTTTAGTTATGTAGTATTCAATTCTGTACAACTTTTGTAGAAAATATTTCTTCCTAAACGCAAAAATAGAGCTATAACGAAAAAACCCAGTCTTCCTGAACACCCGGTATTTTTAAAAATAATTTTAGGTTATGCAGTATTCAATTCTGTACAACTTTTGTAGGAAGGATTTTTTCCTAAAAGCAAAAATAGAGCTATAACGAAAAAACCCAGTCTTCCTGAACACCCGGTATTTTTTAAAATAATTTTAGGTTATGCAGTATTCAATTCTGTACAATTTTTGTAGAAAAGATTTGTTCCTAAAAGCAAAAATGGAGCTATAATGAAAAATTCCAGTTTTCCTGAACACCCAGTATTATTAAAAATAATTTTAGGTTATGCAGTATTCAATTCTGTACAACTTTTATAGAAAATATTTCTTCCTAAACGCAAAAATAGAGCTATAACGAAAAAACCCAGTCTTCCTGAACACCCGGTATTTTTAAAAATAATTTTAGGTTATGCAGTATTCAATTCTGTACAACTTTATAGAAAATATTTCTTCCTAAACGCAAAAATAGAGCTATAACGAAAAAACCAGTCTTCCTGAACACCGGTATTTTTAAAAATAATTTTAGGTTATGCAGTATTCAATTCTGTACAACTTTATAGAAAATATTTCTTCCTAAACGCAAAAATAGAGCTATAACGAAAAAACCCAGTCTTCCTGAACACCCGGTATTTTTAAAATAATTTTAGGTTATGCAGTATTCAATTCTGTACAATTTTTGTAGAAAAGATTTGTTCCTAAAAGCAAAAATGGAGCTATAATGAAAAATTCCAGTTTTCCTGAACACCCAGTATTATTAAAATAATTTAGGTTATGCAGTATTCAATTCTGTACAACTTTTATAGAAAATATTTCTTCCTAAACGCAAAAATAGAGCTATAACGAAAAAACCCAGTCTTCCTGAACACCCAGTATTATTAAAAATAATTTTAGGTTATGCAGTATTCAATTCTGTACAACTTTTGTAGAAAATATTTCTTCCTAAATGCAAAAATAGAGCTATAACGAAAAAACCCAGTCTTCCTGAACACCCGGTATTTTTAAAAATAATTTTAGGTTATGCAGTATTCAATTCTGTACAACTTTTGTAGAAAAGATTTGTTCCCAAAAGCAAAAATAGAGCTATAATGAAAAAAACCCAGTCTTCCTGAACACCCGGTGTATTTGAAAATATTTTTAACTTATGCAGCATTCAATTCTATAACACTCTTGTAGAAAAGATTTCTTCCTAAACGCAAAAATAGAGCTATAACGAAAAAAACCCAATCTTCCTGAACATCCGGTATATTTGAAAATATTTTTAGGTTATGCAGCATTCAATTCTATAACACTTTTGTAGAAAAGATTTTTTTCTTAAAGCAAAAATAAAGCTATAATCAAAGACTCAATCTTCGTGAACACTCTGTGTAGTGGAAAATATTGTTAACTTATGCAGCATTGAATTCTGTACAACTTTTGTACAAAAGATTTTTTCCTAAAAGTAAAAATAGAGCTATAATGAAAAAACCCAGTCTTCCTGAACACTCTGTATATTTTAAAATATGTTTAGGTTACACAGCATTAAATTCTATAAAACTTTTGCAGAGAAGACTTTTTCGTAAAGGCAAAAATAGAGCTGTAATCAGAGAGCCAGTGTTCGGGAACAGTTGTACTCAAATATATTTTTAGGTTATGCAGCATTAAATTATAGAAAACTTTTGTAGATAAGACTTCTTTCCTGAAAGCAAAAATAGAGCTGAAATCAAATTCTATTACCTTTCCCTATTCTCTTTTTCGTTATTGCGTTTTCCTTGTCTATTTTCCCTATTTCCTTTTTATAATATCCCATAAGTTACAATTTTTGAAAAATAGTTGACGATTTTCCCTATATTTCAATTTTCTTCCCATTTTATCCATCATTTTATTTTTTCAAACAATATTATCAGCATCAAATGCAACTATTCAAGCACCCACAAATGTCTGTTGTAAAATATTATTTTTTAATAATATTCCTCCAATTTCGTCGCGCCATCTTGCTTTTGATTCTATAATCGCAAATAGTGGCTCAAAAAAATCGCATAAGTCTCGAACTTATCGAAAAAACTCGGAAAAAAAATTGCGCTTCTATATTTCAAAATTCTCTTTCCCATATTGCGTCCGCCATTTTATTTTTACAAAAATTAATATCAGAATCAAATTTACCGACCTCAAAAACGCTTGCATATATTTCAAAATTTTCTTTCCTATATTGAATCTGCCATTTTATTTTGCTAAAACCTATTGTCAGAATCGAATTCAGCACTCACAAAACCACTTCTAACATTTGTTAGAAACTGAACCTAGGTTAAAAAATAAAACTGAAACTTCTAGTAATTCCAATAAGATACTATAACATTTATAAATAAAGTATCTTTATATATTATTTTAGTGTTGTATTTATATATCTACATTTTATCATATGTATGTGTATATACCAAATAGTTCATTACTATAATAATATAATTATTACAAAATTGTACTATTATAGTCATGAAATATTTGGTATATACACAAATAGAACTCTCAAATACCAAAAGTATACTAAACCACCCATTTGAATGTACCCAGATTAGTTGTAGTTCGGTGTGCTGCGCTCGGTGGCGCGCAACCTTGTCGAAAAAGTGGAGCCTTAAGTGTCCTTGCCCAGGTCTCGCTGTGTACCCGACTAATATAATTTATATCTGTCATCCGTATCCCTATAGAATTTATGGGAAAATTAATTGATATAATTTCTATATGAAACCATCTATATTTCGTAGAAAATATTAAGTTATGGGTGCTTCTCAAACACACAATCGTCGGCAATATCGATATTATATATTTCGAAAGAAGAAACCGGGTAATTTGACACCTAACCACGAAATGTGTTGTTTTAATTTTGATTTTTTACAGAAATACGTATAAGCGTCTAAATACTGGAAAGATTCTTACATTGTAGGTCTATTATAAGTGATTGGGCGTTCCGTAATAATTATCTAACTGTACATACTGTATTATTACCTAAACCGTTGTGATGTATAAGCATCAAAGGGAACATTACAAAAAACATTGCTATCTCGAATTGTGCAGATTGTGCGTTATATTTATCGTCTATGGAATGTGTTGTTCTGAAAATGTCATACCTGAAACTGTTACGATTGATAATAGATGTAAAATAAAATGGTGCGAATCATCTAAAGGGGATAATAAAATTTTGGTAAAATCAGTTTGTGGTTTTAATATTTAATCAATATATATTTGATATAATAATTTACATGTAATAAGGTTGGTGAAAATTGCTATTTAAATACCTAAATATATATATACGATAGATTATAAATGATAGCGCAGCCAAAATATATACATCGTAGCTGCTTCGAGTAAATGTTCTGATGCAAACGGAGGATGGAAGATAGTGAGCTCTTATAAAAAATGAGAGGCACCTCTCATTTTGGTCAAGCGTAGGCACAAATACACACTTCCTGCCATATGTTCATTGGTCAATAATCTGAGGCAAATATTTCTTCTGAGAAACTGTTCGATGAACTTTAAACACATCCTTAAACGTTGCTGCTATAATATATTTCGTGATGCTGTCATATTATATTCATATGTAGCTCTAAAATGTAAAAAAAGAAACATCTTATTAGCTTCATCGGAAAGGATTTTTTGGTCATCGGACTACCCTCGACAACCCAAATGACATTTCTAGGGGTCGATTTATATATTATATCGTGTTACTGTTATAATATTCTTGTCATCATAGTTGTAGAAAGGTTGAAAAATATGAAATTTACCTCATTAAAAGATGCATATTAATATTAATTTATCTTTGACAGGCCAGTCGAACATGACTCCATAAATCGAATCGTTCTGTAGAAATTGGCACTTTTTAGCATCAAGACGGTAACATCTGTCAGGTAAATGCCCGTATCGACCATAATTTTGCGGTAATGTATACTTTTCGTGCTAAAATTAGCGCGATACGTTGACGCCTTTCGTGGTTCGATAGTTTGACATCTTACTTGATCCTGGCTCAATAATTTCGCTAAAAACTGTATAATTTTAATCAGAAACATACCTGGTCGTGTATTACGAACCTTTTCAACCTTCCAATAAACGTTAAATTACCTCGAATCGCTATTATTGTTGCCCCAAATAGCAGATTAGGTTATGAAATTAATACCATCACAAATGACAATATTTCCACATTTTTCCATATGCTAAGGAATCTTTCAGGCTCCCAACATCTCTCTGATCACGTTTCGACTTTTTACCCGCCGCTTGTATGCCCATTTACGTAAGAAATCGTCTCTGGAAGCTCATTACATTTCACCGAATGACAGCGGCATTTGACATCCCACGAAACCCGCCATAATTCCAAGCCCATCGCCGGCAAAACACACCTCTACAAATCGGGGTTTTTGAGTAAAATACCGCGTCTCGACCCCATTTTAGGGTTCGATCAGTAAGAGGAAACATGTGAGAAACTTTTTTCGACATTAACCGCACTCTCAAATATCATCTCATCCTCGCAGCAAACATACGAAAATGCCCAACTTTGACAATGTGAAATCGGTCGAAATTCGCCAAGTGACAATTCTCGGTCTTCAGCGACGTTCGCCGCGCCGCACCCATCGCGATTTACATTTCCGCGAATTTTCTCCCCTTGACCTATTTTTAACAATTAATCTCGATACCCCTATTCCACTACCACCCCCCCTACCCCTCGGCCCTTTAATAATTTCCCTTTTAATCGCCGCCCCGTCTACAGCCTTAGGCGGGACAGTTTTTCGCTCCGAATTTACACGCACGGAATAGGGCGACGCCTATGGAATAGCGCCCCCTCGCGCCCTCAAACGCAAGAGCAAACTTTAGTATATTATAACTAGAAGCTGCGCTTCTAGTCAGTGAAGAAGGTGGTACTTGAGGAAGGTGGTTACTTGAGGAAGGTGGTTTCTTGAAGTCGGTCCCCATTCGAGAGAAGTTGCCACTTTTACAATGTGCAATACGTTTTAAGTGTAGTTTTCTTTTGTTTTTACTTTTGGAACACCCTGTATAGTCGAAACTATGTTTAGGGTATGCAGCAATCTGCACAACTTTTGTCAAAAAGTTTCTTTTCCTAAAACCCAGTCTTTCTGAACACCCGGTGTATTTGAAAATATTTTTAACTTATGCAGCATTCAATTCTATAACACTCTTGTAGAAAAGATTTTTTCCTAAAAGCAAAAAAAGAGCTATAACAAAAAACCCAGTCTTCCTGAACACCCGCTATTTTTAAAAATAATTTTAGGTTATGCAGCATTCAATTCTATTACTTTTGTAGAAAAGATTTCTTCTTAAACGCAAAAATAGAGCTATAATGAAAAAAAAACCTAGTCTTCCTGAACACCCGGTATATTTGAAAATATTTTTAGGTTATGCAGCATTCAATTCTATAACACTCTTGTAGAAAAGATTTTTCCCTAAACGCAAAAATAGAGCTATAGTGAAAAAAAAACCCAGTCTTCCCGAACACCCGGTATGTTTGAAAATATTTTTAACTTATGCAGCATTCAATTCTATAACACTTTTGTAGAAAAGATTTGTTCCAAAAGCAAAAATAGAGCTATAATGAAAACCCATTCTTCCTGAACATCCGGTATATTAAAAATATGTTTAGGTTACGCAGCATTCAATTCTATAACACTTTTTTGGAAGGTTTTTTTTTCTTAAAGCAAAAATAAAGCTATAATCAAAGACTCAATCTTCGTGAACACCCTGTGTAGTGGAAAATATTGTTAACTTATGCAGCATTGAATTCTGTACAACTTTTGTACAAAATTTTTTTCCTAAAAGTAAAAATAGAGCTATAATGAAAAAACCCAGTCTTCCTGAACACCCGGTATATTTTGAAATAAGTTTAGGTTACACAGCATTAAATTCTATAAAACTTTTGCAGAAAAGATTTTTTCGTAAAGGCAAAAATAGAGCTTTAATCAGAGAGCCAGTGTTCGGGAACAGCTGTATTCAAATATATTTTTAGGTTATGCGGCATTAAATTATAGAAAACTTTTGTAGATAAGACTTCTTTCCTGAAAGCAAAAATAGAGCTGTAATCAAATTCTATTCCCTTTCCCTGTTCTCTTTTTCGTTATTGCGTTTTCCTTGTCTATTTTCCCTATTTCCCTTTTATAATATCCAATAAGTTACAATTTTTAAAAAATAATTGACGATTTTCCCTATATTTCAATTTTCCTCCCATCATATCCGTCATTTTATTTTTCCAAACAATATTATCAGCATCAAATGCAATGGTATGATACAATGTCATTAATATCTATTTATATTGCATTGTTCAAAAATGTAATTACGATGACGTACACACATACACACACACACACACACTTATGGTTAGACATGAATTTGACATAAATCCCATTCAGAGCCATCTACGAACATTTAAACCTAAAGCTACTTAGATTGTTCTACAAAAAGTTCTTCATATCTCAAAATCTATTAAAGATAGATATAGGGAGTGCTAATACAAAATGATAGGGGATGATGTTTACCTCCCAATTTCGAATTAAAATACAGGGTGTTCTATTTAAGAAAATTGAGTTTTCTGCATTCGAAAATATGTCACTTTGTTACTTCAGTTTTGACACTCTGTATATTAGAATGCGAGGTATGTGTACCATTTCGTAGAGCTATATCTGCATTCATAACATAGCAAATTTGGAGTCTCTATTTGCGGTATTAACCGAGATATTAATTTCTCAATGATGCAATGATTATGACTTAAAAAAAATGAAAAACTTAAATAACTCAAAAACGGCAACATGTAGCTATAGGAATAGCTAAGGAAGACTGTCATATTTATGACCGTAGAATCCAAAAATGTAAAGAGAATTATATCATTCTATTTAAAATAACAAAGTTGACGTCCATTTCCGTCAACCGAAGTGAATTTTGGTTAAAGTATTTACATTTATAGTTTCAATCGAACGGATGATGGTGCCAAAATCTCAAATATAAGTAAATAGTAGAACATCATAAACTTTTAATGAACCACTTACGTGGAATGCCATGTATATAATATATGATTAATGCGATTGTATGAACAATTAAAAGATGGTATTTAATTTTAAAGGGATCGTTGAATCTATTTCAAATTATATGAGAATTCTAATAAATATATTACTTGATCGTTAATAAATTGTACATATTTTTTAATGGTTTTATTTTAATTTGATTTAATTGTGAATTTAATTTGTTTGATATCGGTATTAATGAAGTATTAGTTGGCAGCAATCTTATTGTTTTATAAAAAAAATTCTCGATATCGTTTCTATTTTTTTTTCCCCTTACTTCCAAACAATATTATCAGCATCAAATGCAACGATCCAAGCACCCACAAATGTCTGTTGCAAAATATTATTTTTAAAAATAATATTCCTCCATTTTCGTCGCGCCATCTTGTTTTTGATTCTATATTCGCAAATAGTGGTTCAAAAAAATCGCATAAGTCACGAACTTTAAAAAAAAAAATTGCGCTTCTATATTTCAAAATTCTCTCCCCCATATTGCGTCCGCCATTTTGTTTTTCCAAAAATTAATATCAGAATCAAATTAGCGACCTCCAACACGCTTGCGTACGAATATTTGTTGCAAAATGTCTCGTATATTTTAAATTTTCTCTCCTATATTCAATCCGCCATTTTATTTTGCTAAAACATATTGTCAGAATTGAATTCAGCAACCACAAAACCCCTTCAAACATTTGTTAGAAAATAATTCATGCTTTTGTATTTTTTGGACGCATTTTTTCGACATTTGGCACCATTGTGTGGCGCACCAAAATATTCTGGACATCAATGTACATAAAATAAATGTTTTTTTGTATATTTATTGGCTTCAATAATAAATAATCATGTCTTGCAACCGTAAAGCACAATTATAAAAAAAGGTACGATTAAAAAAAAAAAACTTGCCACGTCCGCGATTCGAACCCGGCACCGTCGGTCGACGAAATGCGTTTGTCGTACACGGAACCCGCTGAGCCAAATGCATCTATACTTTTTGTATAATAAAATAAAAATTAAAGCATGGCAATGACTGACAGTTCAATTTATTTTACACTATTTTAGATATTTTAGCTATGTTACGTGTGTGCAATGACTATAAGATCTCTCACTGTTCTTATTTAATTAATAAACATCGCGAAAACACCACTTACTTGTCCTCTTTCGTTATTGTCCGGTAATGCCGTATCGGCAAAAAGACGCTGCCTTTACCCTCAAGTATTTGGCAATATTTGGGTACCTGCGCGTAATTTTCATTATCGCAGAGCTTCATCACCTATATCCAGTCATTTTACTATCTTTTCCGCATTATCTACGCGCCTCTCTTCTTCCGAAATCATCGCGATAATTTGAGAATATGAGCGTCCCATAATTTGACATTTCTCTTGAAATTTGTTCAATAATCTATCTAAAAACTGAATATTCACTTTCACAAACATACCTGAGCGCACATTACGAAAGTTATTTCACCTTTTAATCGACGAACTAAGCCGTAAACGAAAATAAAGCTACCTCAAATTGTTCCAAATCGGCATGTTAGGTTAGACGATCAGTTCTATCTGAAACTACAATTTTCGCGAATTATTCGCATCTTCCTTTCAACTTCCAGCTGTATATGCATAACGTTTCTCAAATCACATTTCGACTTCTTACACTTGCTTGGAGTACATCTTTACCCCAAAAACACGTCGCACTGAATTATGTAGGTTTTAGCGGCCATTTGCCGAACGTACTTCAACGACTTCTGTCAAATTTGACAGGTGGCCCCTGCAAACATATCTATTTTAATCGTTTAATTTTGAAAGAAATTTTCGCGTTCCTGCCCTATTTAGGTTCGAATTGTAAGATGAAACATGAAAGAAGCGATTCCGACAATAATTTCATACCTGGATACGGTTTTTGAGCCGGTATCGATGCCACAAAATTGGGCGTCACTGGCACAATTAACGATTTCGGCCAGATATGATGAGACGCGATAAATTGACATTGACTCATATTGAGAGAAATTTCGCGTTTCCACCCATTTTAGGGTTCAAACTGTTAAACGAAGGATACAGGAAGCCGTTTCAAAAATAATTTCGCACCACGTTACGGTTTCTGAGCCGCTATTGGCGCGACAAATGTGCGCTTTTGGTTTGGCATCTTACTTGATCCTGGCTCAATAATTTCGCTAAAAATTGCACAATCATAATCACAAACATATCTGAGCGTGTATTGCAAACCTTTTCTACCTTCTAATTAACGTTATATTACCTCGAATCGCTATTATTATCACCCAAATAATAAGTCAGGTTAGAGCAAATCA
Source organism: Protaetia brevitarsis (assembly GCA_004143645.1). Classification (NCBI taxonomy): domain Eukaryota; kingdom Metazoa; phylum Arthropoda; class Insecta; order Coleoptera; family Scarabaeidae; genus Protaetia; species Protaetia brevitarsis. Next base: position 891,208 of record RXPK01000284.1, on the reverse strand, counting down.
GTACCATCACAAATGACAATTTTCCACATTTTCCATATGCTTGTGAATCATTCAGCCTCTTAACATCTCTCTGATCACGTTTCGACTCATTACGTGTCCCTTGTACCCCCTTTTACGTTCCAAAATCGTCTCCCGAAGTTCGCGACATTTCACCGCGTGACAGCGGCATCTGACATCCCACGAAACCCGCCATAATTCCAAACTCATCGCCGGCAAAACACACCTATATAAATCGGCTCTTTTTGAGAAAAATTTCGCGTCTCGACCCCATTTTAGGGTTCGATCGGCAAGAGGAAACATGCGAGAAGCCATTTCCACATTAACTCCACTCTCAAATACTACCACAGCTTCGTAACGATCGCACCAAAATGCTCAACTTTGACAATGCCAAATCGGTCGAAATTCGCCAAGTGACATTTCTCGGTCTTCAGCGACGTTCGCTTCCCTCTCACCCACTAAATTTTCGATTTCCGCGAATTTTCTCCCCTTGACCTATTTTTAACAATTAATCTCAATACCCCTATTCCACTACCACCCCCCTACCCCTCGGCCCTTTAATAATTTCCCTTTTAATCGCCGCCCCGTCTTAAGCCTTAGGCGGGACAGTTTTTCGCTCCCAATTTACACGCACGGAATAGGGCGACGCCTATGGTGTGCGACAAAGAGTAGAAAAAAACAGAGCTATCACCTTTTAGTATATTATAACTAGATGCTGGCGCATCTAGGAGTCGAGGAAGGTGGTACTTGAGGAAGGTGGTTTCTTGAAGTCGGTCCCCATTCACTTGAGAATCATCTTTTATAATGTGCAATACATTTTAAGTAGTTTTCTTTTGTTTTTACTTTTGGAACACCCTGTATAGTCGAAAATATGTTTAGGTTATGCGGCATTGAATTCTGTACAATTTTGTAGAAAAGATTTGTCCCTAAAAGCAAAAATAGAGCTATAATGAAAAAAATCCTTTTTTTTTGAACACCTCGTATATTTGAAAATATTTTTAACTTATGCATTATTGAATTCTATAACACTTTTGCATAAAAGATTTTTTCCTAAAAACAAAAATAGAGCTATAATGAAAAAAAACAACAGTCTTCCTGAACACCCGGTGTATTTGAAAATATTTTTAACTTATGCAGCATTCAATTCTATAACACTCTTGTAGAAAAGATTTTTTCCTAAAAGCAAAAAAAGAGCTATAACAAAAAAACCCAGTCTTCCTGAATACCCGGTATTTTTAAAAACAATTTTAGGTTATGCAGTATTCAATTCTGTACAACTTTTGTAGAAAAGATTTTTTCCTAGAAGCAAAAATAGAGCTATAATCAAAAAGCCCACTTTCCTGAACACCCAGTATATTTAAAAATAATTTTAGGTTATGCAGTATTCAATTCTGTACCACTTTTGTAGAAAAGATTTGTTCCTAAACGCAAACATAGAGCTATAATGAAAAAAAACCCAGTCTTCCTAAACACCCGGTGTATTTGAAAATATTTTTAACTTATGCAGCATTCAATTCTATAACACCCTTGTAGAAAAGATTTTTTCCTAAAAGCCAAAAAAGAACTATAACAAAAAAAACCCAGTCTTCCTGAACACCCGGTATTTTTAAAAATAATTTTAGGTTATGTAGTATTCAATTCTGTACAACTTTTGTAGAAAAGATTTGTTCCTAAAAGCAAAAATAGAGCTATAATGAAAAAACCCAGTCTTCCTGAACACCCGGTATTATTAAAAATAATTTTAGGTTATGCAGTATTCAATTCTGTACAACTTTTGTAGAAAATATTTCTTCCTAAACGCAAAAATAGAGCTATAACGAAAAAACCCAGTCTTCCTGAACACCCGGTATTTTTAAAAATAATTTTAGGTTATGCAGTATTCAATTCTGTACAACTTTTGTAGAAAAGATTTCTTCCTAAACGCAAAAATAGAGCTATAACGAAAAAACCCAGTCTTCCTGAACACCCGGTATTTTTAAAAATAATTTTAGGTTATGCAGTATTCAATTCTGTACAACTTTTGTAGAAAATATTTCTTCCTAAACGCAAAAATAGAGCTATAATGAAAAAAACCCAGTCTTTCTGAACACCCAGTATTATTAAAAATAATTTTAGGTTATGCAGTATTCAATTCTGTACAACTTTTGTAGAAAGGATTTTTTCCTAATAGCAAAAATAGAGCTATAATGAAAAAACCCGGTCTTTCTGAACACACGGTATTAGTAAAAATAATTTTAGGTTATGCAGTATTCAATTCTGTACAACTTTTGTAGAAAAGATTTGTTCCCAAAAGCAAAAATAGAGCTATAATGAAAAAAACCCAGTCTTCCTGAACACCCAGTATTATTAAAAATAATTTTAGGTTATGTAGTATTCAATTCTGTACAACTTTTGTAGAAAAGATTTGTTCCTAAAAGCAAAAATAGAGCTATAATGAAAAAACCCAGTCTTCCTGAACACCCGGTATTATTAAAAATAATTTTAGGTTATGCAGTATTCAATTCTGCACAACTTTTGTAGAAAAGATTTGTTCCCAAAAGCAAAAATAGAGCTATAATGAAAAAAACCCAGTCTTCCTGAACACCCAGTATTATTAAAAATAATTTTAGGTTATGTAGTATTCAATTCTGTACAACTTTTGTAGAAAAGATTTGTTCCTAAAAGCAAAAATAGAGCTATAATGAAAAAACCCAGTCTTCCTGAACACCCGGTATTATTAAAAATAATTTTAGGTTATGCAGTATTCAATTCTGTACAACTTTGTAGAAAATATTTCTTCCTAAACGCAAAAATAGAGCTATAACGAAAAAACCCAGTCTTCCTGAACACCCGTATTTTTAAAATTAATTTTAGGTTATGCAGTATTCAATTTGTACAACTTTTGTAGAAAGATTTTTCCTAAAGCAAAATAATAAGCTATAATGAAAAAACCCAGTCTTCCTTAACAACCCGTATTATTAAAAATAATTTTAGGTTATGCAGTATTCAATTCTGTACAACTTTTGTAGAAAATATTTCTTCCTAAACGCAAAAATAGAGCTATAACGAAAAAACCCAGTCTTCCTGAACACCCGGTATTTTTAAAAATAATTTTAGGTTATGCAGTATTCAATTCTGTACAACTTGTAGGAAGGATTTTTTCCTAAAAGCAAAAATAAGCTATAACGAAAAAACCCAGTCTTCTTGAACGCCCGGTATATTTAAAATAATTTTAGGTTATGCAGTATTCAATTCTGTACAATTTTTGTAGAAAAGATTTGTTTCCTAAAAGCAAAAATGGAGCTATAATGAAAAATCCCAGTTTTCCTGAACACCCAGTATTATTAAAAATATTTTAGGTATGCAGTATTCAATTCTGTACAACTTTTGTAGAAAATATTTCTTCCTAAACGCAAAAATAGAGCTATAACGAAAAGACCCAGTCTTCCTGAACACCCGGTATTTTTAAAAATAATTTTAGGTTATGCAGTATTCAATTCTGTACAACTTTTGTAGGAAGGATTTTTTCCTAAAAGCAAAAATAGAGCTATAACGAAAAAACCCAGTCTTGTTGAACACCCGGTATGTTTAAAATAATTATAGTTTATGCAGTATTCGATTCTGTACAACTTTTGTAGAAAATATTTTTTTCCTAAAAGCAAAAATAGGGCTGTAATCAAAGACCCAGTTTTCTGTGGGACACCTGTACAATGGAATCACATATAGGGCAAAAATAATAACGATGTTTGTATAATATCTAGGTTAAAAAATAAATCGAAGCTGCAAAAATTAAATTTCCCGCTATTATTGTGACAATATTTTATAGTGATAGATAGATATAGACACTATAACATTTATAAATAAAGTATCTTTATATATTATTTTAGTGTTGTATTTATACATCTACATTTTATCATATGTATGTGTATATACCAAATAGTTCATTACTATAATAGTATAATTATTACAAAATTGTACTATTATAGTAATGAAATATTTTGGTATATACACAAATAGAACTCTCAAATACCAAAAGTATACTAAACCACCCATTTGAATGTACCGCCAGATTAGTTGTAGTTCGGTGTGCTGCGCACGGTGGCGCGCAACCTTGTCGAAAAAGTAGAGCATTAAGTGTCCTCGCCCAGGTCTCGCTGTGTACCCGACTAATATAATTTATATCTGTCATCCGTATCCCTATAGAATTTATGGGAAAAATTAATTGATATAATTCTATATGAAACCATCTATATTTCATAGAAAATATTAAGTTTGGGTGCTTCTCAAACACACAATCGTCGGCAATATCGATATTATATATTTCGAAAGAAGAAAACCGGGTAATTTGACACCTAACCACGAAATGTGTTGTTTTAATTTTGATTTTTTACAGAAATACGTATAAGCGTCTAAATACTGGAAAGATTCTTACATTGTAGGTCTATTATAAGTGATTGGGCGTTCCGTAATAATTATCTAACTGTACATACTGTATTATTACCTAAACCGTTGTGATGTATAAGCATCAAAGGGAACATCACAAAAAACATTGCTATCTCGAATTGTGCAGCATTGTGGCGTTATATTTATCGTCTATGGAATGTGTTGTTCTGAAAAAATGTCATACCTGAACTGTTACGATTGATAATAGATGTAAAATAAAATGGTGCGAATCATCTAAAGGGGATAATAAAATTTTTGGTAAAATCCAGTTTTGTGGTTTTAATATTTAATCAATATATATTTGATATAATAATTTACATGTAATAAGGTTGGTGAAAAATTGCTATTAAATACCTAAATATATATATACGATAGATTATAAATGATAGCGTAGCCAAAATATATACATGTAGCTGTTTCGGAGTAAATGTTCTGATGCAAACGGAGGATGGAGGATAGTGGAGCTCTTATAAAAAATGAGAGGCACCTTCTCATTTTTGTTCAAGCGTAGGCACAAATACACACTTCCTGCCAATATGTTCAATCGGTCAATAATCTTAGTCAAATATTTCTTCCGAGTAAGTTGTTTGATGTAACTTTGAAACACATCTTCAGCTTTGCTGTTGTAGTATATTCTGTGATGATGTGATATTAATATTGATAATCTAGCTCTAAAAAGTAAAAAAGAAACGTCATATTAGTTTCATCGGAAAGGATTTTTGGTCATCGGAACTACCCTCGACAACCCAATGACATTTCTAGGGGTCGATTTATATATTATATCGTGTTACTGTTATAATATTCTTGTCATCATAGTTGTAGAAAGGTTGAAAAATATGAAATTTACCTCATTAAAAGAGCACATTAATATTAATTTATCTTTGACAGGCCAGTTCGAACATGAACTCCATTAAATCGATCTTTCTGTAGAAATGAGCACTTTTTAGCATCAAGAACGGTAATATCTTGTACAGGTAAATACCCATATCGACGATAATTTTGCGGTAATGTATACTTTTCGTGCTAAAATTAGCGCGATACGTTGACGCTTTTCGTGGTTCGATAGTTTGACATCTTACTTGATCCTGGCTCAATAATTTCGCTAAAAACTGTATAATTTTAATCAGAAACATATCTGGGCATGTATTACGAACCTTTTCAACCTTCCAATAAACGTTAAATTATCTTAAATCGCTATTATTGTAGCCCCAAATAGCAGATTAGGTTATGAAATTAATACCATCACAAATGACTATTATTCTCGAATTATTCCACATTTTGCCATATGCTAAGGAATCATTCAGGCTCCCAACATTTCTCTGGTCACGTTTCGACTCATTATGTGTCCCTTGTACCCCCTTTTACGTTCCAAAATCGTCTCCCGAAGTTCGCGTCATTTCACCGCGTGACAGCGGCATCTGACATCCCACGAAACCCGCCATAATTCCAAACTCATCGCCGGCAAAACACACCTATATAAATCGGGTCTTTTTGAGAAAAATTTCGCGTCTCGACCCCATTTTAGGGTTCAATCGGTAAGAGGAAACATGCGTGAAGGCATTTCCACATTAACCCCACTCTCAAATACCTTTCTCTGCCTTATGTGGCGATCGCACCAAAATGCCCAAACTTTGACAATCCAAATCGGTCCGAAATTCGCCAAGTTGACATTTCTCGGTCTTCAGCGACGTTTTCGCGCTAACCCGCACCCATCACGTTTTACATTTTCGCGAATTTTCTCCCCTTGACCTATTTTAACAATTAATCGCATACCCCTATTCCACTACCACCCCTACCCCTCGGCCCTTTAATAATTTCCCTTTTAATTCGCCGCCCGTCTAAAACCCTAGGCGGGACGGATTTTTCGCTCCAATTTACACGCACCGAATAGGGCCGAGCGCCTATGGAATAGCGCCCCCTCGCGCCCTCAAACCGCAAGAGCAAACTTTAAGTGATATTTATAATAAATATTAAGGTAATCTATGATCTAACTGTAGAGTGCCTTAAATAACTAACTACACCTAAACTAGAGTATAATTAAAGTCAATGTATTATTTAAAAAACAACGGTAGTCACTAAACTATCCATACAATTCACTTTAGTAAAGTTGTCCAAGATATAAACATGAAACCACCACCGCCACTGTTAAGACACGCCAGCTAAAAAAAAAAAAACACAAAAATTATCATAAAAGCAATCACAAGCAGATCGAAATTCCACGTGATTAAAAATTACCAAAATACAAATAGCGTCCTTGTGATTGTACTTATGAAAACGAAAACAAAAATGCAGGCTGACGTATCAGTGCTAGCACCTAAATCACCTAAATTTGTAAATTTACCTAAAACAAAATAAGTTGTTCCTGTAGTTTGTTACCAAACAAGAGTTATATCGCCCTCTACAAACGTCCCTTGTTAACTACTAGAATTTGTTGTTAAACAGTTTGACTCATTAAACTTACCCATCTCCTATAGTGTAGTATCTTCTGCTTTACTGTGAATATTGGAGTGAAAACAGTTAAGTAAACATCCTGTCACATCGTCTCCGGTCCTACTGAAAGTATATAAGAGGTGTATATCTATTCGTATTTTTTTTAATAACAGAGTGGCCTCTAAACTGTTGCAGTCAGAAATTCTACCCATCTGGTATTTGAGAGGGCATACTTTTGATTAAAAGTTAATAAAATAGATGACATTAGGATGTTCAAAAATTGGGTTTTATTAAGTACCTATTGTTTAAAAAAAATATTTTTTTTTGTCTGGGCTGTGTCCTACCTTGTAACAGTACAATATATGTCCTCAGTTCTCTATTGCCAATCAAAAGCAAACGATAGTAGCAAAACCAATAGAAAACTACCCAAGCCAGTGAAATGTAGATACAAACGGCTCGGAGTATTTGTTCATCGTTGGTAACATATATCTACTTAACAAGGAACCAACAATTTTCTATTTATTGTAATCGCAACAACAGGAAATATCCTCAAAAAGCGCTCCCTTTATTAAAGGATAACATTATCGGACATCAAAGATATTTCCTCGGCGGTAGGAGAAATACCCTTCCGTCGGGAGCGACATACTGCGAAGATCCCCTGAATAAAGAGCACACATGAGAATCCGAGCGGAGACGTCGGTAAATAGTAAATACAGAGGACGCCAGCAAATCTCCGCTATATCCCGCTGAGAATGTTCGACCGCGACGACTGTGTTTTCAATACACGTACATAAAGCCCTTTTACAGGGAGAGAGAGGATCAGAGTAACCTGGACAGGAATTAAGGACGTCCTGTGCCATTGTCATCCTTCATAAATTTAATCAAATTCGAGTTCAGGAAATTGCAATCGTCCGGCGTTTTCTTTTTCAGTCCTTTTAGACATACCCTGATTAGATTCGGTCGTGTGCCGAACAGTGGTTGCTTTATATAGTCCAACGATGTACTACCACATAAATAAATAGGAGATAAAATTAGTTCTCCCTAATATTAATTAAACTTTCATAAACATCGGGGACGAATGCAGTTGTTACTATGCATTTGAATTTCTAGCGCTATGTAGAATAACTAAAGTAATCACTGTAACTTTTATACATCGTTGACCGGGAATACTATGATTAATATGTGCCTCGAAAATATTTTTGCCCCGCATTCTAACTTTGACAATTAGCTAGGAATTCGGAACGCATTACCAGAGCCCAGATATATCAGAGAGGATCGGTGTGTTCATGGGTTATTAAACAGATGGTATTCCAATATTGCCGTCTGAACACATCAACCATCCGACACGTTACGTAACATAATGTCACAGGTATTCGCAATATAGTTCAATTAGCTAGAACGATTAATTGAATGATGACCTATTTGTACCCTAAATATACCTACGCAACTACATAATAAAGAAATCATGTCATGATTATCCTCTATTCTGTTTCTTTCGTAGATAATTCAGTACAACTCGAGATAATACATTAAATTTTGCAGTAAATAACATAGTAATTTCAATTAGTGTGTGTAGTTTATTTTCATTAGAAAACGAATTGTAAGTTCTCTATCATTCTATTACGCTTTTTCTGCAGCACAGAAAAAAAATATATTACATATGTTAAAGTACAGATAGTACACTGACAAAAGAGAGTGCACTAAATGAAAATTTTATAACTTTTCGTTTTTATCATTTTCAACGAAAAGAATACCTTTTCTCAGAAAAGTGTTTATTTTAATTGAATGTAGTCATAGAATATCTAACAACCAGAATATCGGGCGAACACTTGTGGTTCGCTCTTTGCATTAGGCACACGTCGCTGACTTCAAGTTTATATTCGTCTGTTAATTTAAATAGTGTTATGAAGTGCAAGAGGATAAAATATGAAAATAATGGAAAAGAAAGTGAAATAATTGTAAAAATAAGCGACATACATTCATTTTAACATAGATATGTGTCATATTCTCGAAATTCACTTCAGTTAGGTCCTGTTAGGCACCGAATTATATTAAAGTCCATCCTGACTTCTCGCCCGAACAGTGACATCAAAGTCACGAAATTTTGCGCACTGAGATCAAAAGAGCCAACAAAGAGATTGTATTCTGGTTGTTAGATATTCTGTGGTAGCGTGCTGTTTTGGCGGAAGACTATTTTCTTCTTAAGTACATGGTTTTCGATGAAAGTAACCCTAATTAAATGGAATGCACCTTTAAGTTTTGATTCATATTTTATAATATCTGTATAACTTCTGTTTAAGTAAAACAATACACATTACATATTACATTGTTGTTATTATGTACATATTTTAGTTTCTTTTAAGTACGTTATCATATTATTAAATTATAAACAGTATTTTAAATAAAAAAGCCGAACGTTTCGGTTTATTTGCGTGGACACGCATGTATACATTGATTTCAAACTTTTGCCTTTTAACAAAAAATGCAAGCAACTGTATTCAAAGCTAAGTGCTTTTTTACGCTGAAGTATTTTTGTTTTATTCATGTTCCCACGTGCATAAGTATCAGATACACAAACAATAATGAACAAAAGTGAATATTCTTCGCGCGAGGTTAAAAACATTTCAGAGATAATTTAATAAAGGTTTTAAGACCGCTATACACAGGAAAAACGATCTTGATGTTTTCATCATTTTTCATGTATTTGGTTACAGTTATTATTTGATTTAAGAATATTAAAAATATTCCTGTATTCAATTAAACAAATAATTTGATTAGTTGATTTATTTGAAGCTAGCGCAGTATTATAATTTAAAATTTAATAGCAGTATTTTCCAAATAGTATCAAAACAGATGAGCAGATATACTTATGTGTAGTAGAGAAATTGTCGCATAGATGGCGCATCTCCTATTTCATTCCAGTAACTGATAATATTTCGCACAAAATAGGCTGGAAACTACGATCGTAACATACCAACCTGGTATATTTACTAGACATTCTTTGTCATTGCAATTGAAAGGACGATTTATTTAACGGTACACTTAGAGTGCTTAGGATGGTCACTGCGACCCCCCCACCTCCCCCCCCAACAACCCCCCAGGATTCAACAACATTCTAACGACAAATCCATTCTTAGTACATGGGTTTTTGGAAATAATTCATTTTCATTTCGATTAAAAATGATCGCGGCATTTTGTTGTGTTTACGCTTAAATCTAAAATGAATGAATGTTTCTAAGAAAAGGAAAAACCTCTTGAATCAAAATGTTTACGGTTTTCTGGCAATCTGCATAGTTTTCAAAGCTCAAAATAAAGAGGACTTGAATCAACTATCAATATTTTTCACTTAAAAGAATAATCTCTTTCAACGAAAAATATATTACTTCCGAAGAAGTGCGTGAATTTAAAATTGTATTCCTTTTCAAAGAAACACCAAATCATGTTGGCTATATAGAAAGTGCAAAAACTTTTGATTTAATGCAATTTCTTTAAATGAAAAGGATATTTCTCTCAGTGTAAGTTTCTGCGGTTTTTAATGGTAAAATAAAAATGTTTATTGAAAAACAATCATACACTATTACTAAAGCCATGCTAGTTTTAAATATGATTCTCACAATGCGTCGCCGTAATAGATATTCCATAGAATTAACAAAAGTATCTTGATAGCAGAGCAATCCTATATAAATAATATAGTTATCGCTTACTTTAATGAGCATACATGCCATTTTCTCGATATGTGCAGAAATAAAATATATATAGTTTCCTCAAGATTGTAATGTTATTGTCAGACTTTTACATGACAAATTACACTTTCTTCACTATGTTTTCTTCCTCGCCTGTACTAACTAGGAAAATATAAAACTAGATAGCCGAAGCGCTTTCCAATCCTTACCCTATTACGGGGAAATTAATGAAGCAAAAGCCTAGCATCTCTCAGCCAACAAAACGAGAAAACCAATTTAACAGCATAACATCAAGGGTTAATATCAAAAAATGACCAAAAGGACGGTCGCAGTGTATGCAAAAATTACATTGATGTGGGGCCAGGTAGATTCAAGAATATTTAATATTTATTAATTATAGTGATAAAGTGTAGTATTATTCTATGATGACATCGCAAGTTAATAGCTATAGTATTTCAAATAAAAATGAACTACCATCCATATCTTTCTTAGGGTAAAAATTATGAAAATAAAATGATAAATATAACAAGAGAGTTATTCCTGAAAAATACATCATAATAGTGTTTTAAGTAAAAAAAAAAGCCATTTGCTTAGGTAAATAAACAAAGAAAATAAAAATTGTGTTTTCCATTCTTTTAAGAAATATGTCCGTTTGTGCTTAGAATATCCATTATATTTTTACTCTACGATCTTCGCTTAAATAACTCATGTACTTTGTATTGTGTTTTCGTCGATATAAAATCACAAAAACACCTGAACTAAACAAGTGACTCATGTACGTGCAGTTTAAAAACTAAATATATGCAGAGAAATACGTCAGTATTTATATTTAAGTAGGTAAGTATTCCCGATAAGAACTTAATGTATTTTTTATTTTAAAATGTCTTCTAAATTTGTCTAGCTTAAATTTTTTGTGTGAGTATTATTTTAGATACCAATAAACAAGGTAATAAATTTTTCTTCGCTTAAATAACTCATGTACTTTGTATTGTGTTTTCGTCGATATAAAATCACAAAAACACTTGAACTAAACAAGTGACTCATGTACGTGCAGTTTAAAAACTAAATATATGCAGGGAAATACCTCAGTATTTATATTTAAGTAGGTAAGTATTCCCGATAAGAACTTAATGTATTTTTTATTTTAAAATGTCTTCGAAATTTGTCTACATTAAATTTTTTGTGTGAGTATTATTTTAGATACCAATAAACGAGGTAATAAATTACTGCCAGCTGAACTAAACTGATTCAAAACTTTGTAAAATTAATAAAATGAAGGAGGGAGAGGGGGAGGGAGCTGACCGGAGATTGGTCCTATCACTCAATATTGTCACGGGCCACCACTGATTCTATTAGCGCTTTTGTATTATAAATTGGACATTTCACTTTCACGAACTATAAGTTCGAACTAACATTTTAAATTTTTTTTTTTTGAAGAATTCTTCATATTTTTACAATAACATATTATATTACATTATTTTTAATATCTTGCAACACTCTCAAATATTTATTCTAAAATCACGAATTTCTATAGAATCAATTTGGTGCTAAAACGGAGTTAAACGATCTTACCAGGAATCAAGTACATAATTTTTAGTCTTCACGCGCCGCCCCACTTTCAGCGAACTTACAACCCCCGTCACTCGATCCAACAATAGGCAACAAGCTATCACTAAGCAAATAAGTGGATCGAGGGTGGCATTTCTTGATTCTTTTAGGCCGCGAAACGCTATGACAGATGCCCAGAGCAAACACAGCGACATATGCGCTATTTAATCTAGTTGACTGCGATGCGGCCACTGTTCAAACATAAAACAATCTCCGTTCGGCGGTAAACGGATTTCCTGTTTGTTCGCGTTCGTCTGTACCTACCTATGACAAGTACGGGTGTACGTAAGAAAATAATTCTTACATTAAAAAGGATGATGGAAGGAAGAATAAAAATGCTGCACTTTTACTTTTTATATTTCATCCAATTAAAATCGCAATTTCGAAGCTAAAATAGCTAAAAAAAAAGAAATGATACCAAGAATTAAAGTCACATCTGCGACTACTATTAGCTTTTATCACTTAATGATATATTCGATTCTAAAGATCTGTGATTGAATAGACGGGTCCGTCCCCTGGGCATTTACGTGTCTGTAACGTGTGCGAAAAAGAGAGATATCTCGCACTCGGCCCGAGGAATCGACAGCGATCTCTACTACAAATTTCATCGCACTCTCGACTTTTACGGAGCTTATACAATAAATACGAGTTGGCGGTGGCAGGCGTCCACGGTCGCCTGTTAAAATTGAGTTTTTATTCTAGCCTATTACCGATTCTATTGTAGCGAAAAGTTCGCAAAATTGGATGTGAATTGAATTTTTCTATATGGGATGTGCTGGGTGAAAGCTTCTTAACGCCGGGACGCGCGGGAGAGCATATTATCTACTATATATATATATCTTGATCTTGAACCGTGCGTTGTCGTATATTAGACGAGCTAGAACATTCTGCTCAAGATACTTCGTAGCGATTTTATTTTTCGCGTGGAATTCGAGTCAGTTCTTTGAAGCCGTGAAGGGATAGAGAATGAGATTTATGAGGGTGAAAAGGTTTCTATTTTGCACTCATATCTAAATAGAATTCTTCTGTTACATCTTATAAATTTATATGATTTACACTAATTGTATCAATAAAAAAAATTATTAAATTTTTCGTTGGTTATTTTTAGCAAACATTGTTTATTAATGTTTGCTACCATAGCAAAATTAGATTGTATTTATCTATGTCGTTACATTTTTATGAGAAAATCCACTGTATATTTAAATAAGGTCCTTTTTCGGGGCGTGTAATATTTCATCGTAAATTTACAAACAGTTAGATATAGATAGTTGCAGTGTTGTATTTTTTTTTAATATTAAATATATAAATCAATTAAATTCTTTGAATTTAAATATTATTTGAAAAGGAAATATTGAAAGTTTTAAAACAATAATACTTACAATTTGGATATAATCACATAAATTAAATTATTCTAATTTAGATATGTTAAAAAATCACAAAACATTTTTGTCAATATAGGATAAAATTAGTAGAGATTATGAAAAATACTACAATAAATATGATTGAATTGATTTGTACTTGTTTTAAAATTAATTATTGAATTTTGACTGTTGTACCATTCCTAAAAATAACAGTTTTTTTATAATTATTTCCAATCATCAGGAATTTTAGTGTTGTCATTATTAAAATTGTAGTCTAAATTTTGTGAATGTAGAGACATGCAATTTTTATTGCACGCAATAAAAATAATTGCGAACTGTAAAGCGGCCTTTACATTTGAAAAGTTTGACCAATGTAACAACCTTGACAATTAGGACAAGGAATATTATTATACTTTTTATATAATTATACTTTGATCTAAAATTAGTATCTTGGCTTTAGTTTTTGCAAAGGTTGTTTTGATGGTTGTTAAATTGTATTGTGCAATTTTGATGTTTTTAAAGTATTTAAAATCTTTATTTGTATTAATAGTTAGACCTTCTATTTGTATGTTCATACAAGGAATTTGGAGAATAGATCAATTTAGAAAGAATATTTTTAAAGAAAGAAAAAAATCAAATAGCTTTTTTAATTTATCGCTATAATATGAAATTGTATGTCATTTTTCTGTGTAATTCTCTTGTTCATAGCGCTAACGGTATTATATTTTTGGTTTATAGGATGGTTAGAATAAAAGCTAATGAATCTATCAGAAGATCTGGGTTTTTGATACCAATCTAATGTAATGCTATTTTCTGAGCTTATAATTTCGGTATTTAGAAAAAGTACATAATCATCCAATTCAGCAGTGAATTGTAAATGATTATTATAAGAATTAAATATATTTAAAGTAATATCTACCATACCATTAGATATGGAGCAAGTAATGTCACCAAGATATAAATTGCCATTGAAAATTCTATTCATTTCTAAATATGTTGATATACCTATGTATTTAAAGATACCTATGACTGTTTAAGTCATATAAATATTTATTAAATTTTAATCTTATAAAGTATTAAGATACTGTTCAACTAGTTATAACTGTTTTGAGTCAAAGAAGTATATCGTTTCCAAAAAAGCAATTAATTCCTAACATTGAAATAGTATTCTTTTTATTTAAACCAGAAAAAAACTATTTCAAATTAAGAATCAATTATTAAATTATAGTGTTCTGATTTATGGTAAACTTCAAGGAGTCAAAGAAGATTTGCATATGTATATGTAAAGATGATAAATTTAAATTTGAGTGATTTGCAATACTTGTAGGTGCATATTTTCATATACGCCAATTAAAGTTCATCAATCATTAAAGCTGTAAAGGTAAACGAGACAAACTGTCGGCAATACAGTTTTTAGATGAATTTATATATTTAGCATCGTACTGATATGCTGATAAAATTACGCTCTATCTTTGGAGATGACTGGCTGCAAAACTCGGTATTCCTTTTTTGCTCCCAAAAATGGTTTATGGGGGTTTATGATCCGTTAATAGCGTAAATCTCCTATAAAGATGTTGATTAAATTTGTTTATTCCATAAATTATGGCTAGAGCTTCTTATTCAATTTGACTGTAATGTTTTTCTGACGAATTTAGTGTCCGCGATACAAATGCAATACACACAAAAAAATCTATTATCAATCTGAATATTTTTGTTTAATATACAGTGTAATATACAGGATGAGTTTTTTTTATCTTGAGACAACGGAATATCTCTAAAACACTGCATCAAATCAAAATAAAATCTTAATATATATATAACGTAGGGGGTTCACTGAATGGTACCGAACTCGATCCCCCACCTCACCCCCCTAGAGTGGGAGGGGGGACAACTTTGAAATCTTAAATGGAAACCCCCATTTTGTATTGCAGATTCGGATTCTACGCCATCAAGTATGTAGTTTTTGTTTCACATTTTTTTTTGATTCGTAACAGATTGCGCTGTACCACCTCTTCCGATCCATCGACGATTGTAGGCTCGATCTAATACTTCTCGTGCTATTCTTGAATAATGTGCTGGACAACCGTCATGTTGGAACCACATTGTTTGTCGTACGTCCAAGGGAAGGTCTTCAAGTAACACTGGAAGTTCGGCACAACATGCATTACTGGAGTATCGAAAATCCCCATTGGTTGCGCCAAGTTGCACAGCAACATCCTTGGAACGTAAATGTTTGGTGGTAAATTGGCAATAAGCTTATTAATCCATATTTCATCGATAGAAACTTAAATGGTGAAAAATATCGAAACATCTAGCAGAACGAACTTCCAGTGTTACTTGAAGACCTTCCTTGTCTTGTTACGCCTTTCGTATCCGTACTTAAGAAAAATGGTCAAATTAGAATTTGTTGCAATTTCAAAATTATTCTTAATCCTGTATTACATATAGATAAATATCCTTTAGCAAAAATAGAAGATTTATTAACCAATTTGCAAAAATCTAAATATTTTTCTAAAATTGATTTAACGCATGCATTTAGGCTCAAATGGAATTAGATGATGAATCCAAAAAAAATTAGTGACAATAAATACGCACAGGGGATTATTCCAATTTAATCGTTTACCTAATGGCGTTGCTTCTAGCGCTGGTTTGTTTCAAGGAATAATGGAAGGTATTTTTGCAAAATGAATGGCGTTACTCTTTTCTTAGATTAGATGATCGTATTAAAATACAAGATCACGAGTTTGAGAAACTTAATCAGTTTGGTCTTAAAATTCAAAATTAAATAAATGCAATTTTGGTGAAACTAAGATAGATTTTTTGGGTTATGTAATTGACAGTGAAGGATTACATACATAATTCTCTTGAAAAAATTAAAGCTATTGAGCAAGTTAAGGTACCCATCAACATAACCGAATTGAAAGCTTTTCTGGGCTTAGTAAATTATTAAAATATTTCAACTAAATTACGTCCATTGTATGAATTTTACCTAAAGATCTCTATATGTGCGTGTCGGTCACACAACGCTAGTAAGATTATGAATAGAGAAATCCAATTGAGTCGTGTAGCGGCGCATTCAACGAATTGAATTGAATTTGCCCGTTGTGCGATATCTTAAAAATTGCTCTCTCAGACATATTTTCAAATGTCTCTACTTCCGATTTGGTGAAGTACAAACGATTTAAAAAGAGGTACAAACGGATACAAAGTTACAAACGATGCTCTTTCGAATAAAGGTGCATCCACACGATCGGAGTTCGCCGAACTCCGAGCGCTAGTTTGGCGAACTCCTAGTCGTGTGGATGGGCAGTTCGGAGTTCGGCGAACTAGTCGGCAAACAGTTTGCCTATTCCCGATTTAGAGTGAGAAGGAAAGCTCTTGACAGCTTGATAGCTATCGCTCGCTTGTTTTCAAACTATTTTTAATGACAATCATTGTGACAGCAGGTAACAAGTACAAATTCATTTTCATACACTACATTTATCTTTGTTATTACAGCATGTCGTGGTAATAACTGGTCGTATATGTTAAAACAGACAGTTTTTCAGAAAGATAATTTTTTGACATATGATCTTTTGCGATCTTATGTAAATGCTTTGATATAAGTGTTAATAATCATCATTACATTAAATTGATTCATTTCAAATAAATTAAAAAACTGTATTTTCATTACTTTAAAAGTGTACGTCTAATACTAAAATAAATTGAATCAATAATTATTATTTTGTTTTAAATATGATGAAGAGGTTTCCAATAAAATTTCTTTGAGCTTATGTGTATTTTTACAATACGATTTGGCTTAAATGTGTATAATATTTTTCTTATAAATAGAAAAATTAAAAAGTTAAATAATATTTATGTATTAACAAATAAATTGTTAATAGGTACATACATGTTCACACACATAATATTCTGTCCTAAATGTGAAAAAAATAAATCATTTGAAAGAAATCATCCCTCACTATCAAGACTTGTGTTTCAAAAAAAAAATCGCTTAGAATGTTTCTAATCCTTTTTCCCTCATTTCTACAATGCGCGACCAATAACAACAAATCTTGAGGGCTAATATATCGTATCAGGCGGTAGAATTAATAACAGGTCACGGTAATTTTAAATCATATTTATGTAGAATTGGGAGGGTTAATGATTCGCTTTGTGAGTGTGGTGGGGAGGATACAGCGGGGCATGTCTTATTTGAATGCCCACTCACTAATGAGTGGCGGTCGCGTACGGAGGTTAGGGCATTAGCTAGGGGGTTAAATTGGCCGCGACGCGAGACAGATATTGGAGATAATGAGTCGATCGAATGGTGGGAATTTTTTAGTAATGTTGCTATAGAACTAGATAGGCTACGGCATGATATTTAGATAGTTAGTAGGGTAGCACGCTTATAAATGAATATTTTATGCCCTTTAGTGGTCGGAATTGGTGTTAAACTACAAATATTTAAAGTATAAATCTTTATTTAATTACTCTTGGTTAGAATAATTAGGATTAAGTTATTATTAAGTATTAGAATAGGTACTGCTGTTGTTTTGTTTGTTTTTTAGGTCATAATCTTTCCTGTTTCAACTTCGAATGTGTGAAAAAGGGAGCAGCTACGCGAGAACGGCAAGGCTGTCGGAATTTGAGGAGACGCGGAGGCTGCTTCTTCGGCACTCAGAAGGATAATAATAATTTGCGGCTATCAGTAATAAGGTCTGGGACTTCTTCCCAGATCCTCCCAGAGTAAGGTTTTTGCCATGGTTTTCCCTTACTCCTTGACCATTGATTTTATATAAGTATATTATATAATCAGTGTCGTTGGCGAATGCTGCGAGATAACGAAAGTCATTCCATGGGAGCATTTAATAATAACTCATAGCTGACCGATTTACAGTAGACTCGCGATTATGTGAACTAATCACATTTCACATATTTCATCATTTCACAAAAATAGTATTCATATGGTCGCGAGGCTACTGTATTATATTTTTGTTATTAAGAATCATAGGGAAATTATTTAGTTAGAGTAGGATCATTTCAATTGTTATGGAACCCATATAGTATTTAGAATAGGTAGCCTCGTGTAGTACCTTTTTTAGGTGGAGTACGGGGTTGGGATGATTTGTAATAATTTAGTTTTCATAAATAAAGTATAATTGAACTGCATTACATTTTTTATTTTTTAATCAAGTTGCTTGCAAGTTCACACCGGTTAGCAAGCCTGATTGAGCCAATTAATATTTCATTCATTAGACAATTTCTCTTTCTCTGTGACTCCTAAAAGCGGTGACGCCGTGGGAAAAATATCTCTGCTTTGAATAACTTACCTACAGAATTTGAATTAATTCCGTTGTTTGATTCTCCATACACCTACTTCTCGTACGTCATCCACCTTGGGACACCCGGTATAACTATAAAGATATACAACAAACGTCTGAGCGTAAATGAGTAAAGGCACACACAAACGAACACTTTGGGTAAGTTCATATATGAATGCAGTTTTAACCTGGAGGTATACGAACGCATGTATGGGTGTATCTAATGAGTAGTTGAACCAGTGGGCAGTAAACGACTTGCACATCCAGAAAAGCTCTGGAAACGAGGGCTCGTTACAATTGTCGGACGCTCTGCGGTCCTCAATTATTGACACTTCAAAGTGTTTCCGAACGCCAACGTTATTTCCCGGCTTTTAAAAAGAACTAACGATGCGTCCCGCAGTCTTGAAAATTCACACACGAGCGATAATTGAAGTGTTTGTCATTACGTTTTAACGAACAATACTATTTATACTTATTTGTTCTCAATATTAATTACGTTAACAGGTATGTATGTACTTATATTAGTAATAAGTGTGCATCATACAATAACACGAACTACTTGTATGTTATTAGAAACGAAAGCAATTACAACTTTTTCTGTTCTTTCGGAAAGGATGAACGTCAATTCTTAACGGCGTCCAACTATGACAGTAATCCAGTTTACGAGCTAAACTATGATCTCGTCTTGCCAAATTAACCCAGGTCCGTAGAGGATTCGGAAGCCGCCCGTGTACGGAAAATAATTGCTTGGCCGGATTATTTTTCGGGAGAAACTGAATTTAAGTCTCTTAAGGTTTTATTTTAATTAATTTACAGTATCCGTGTTTTTATTAGTAGTAACGGATTATACGAGATTAAATGAAAATAGCAATGTCATTATATTCAGAAGTTTAAACAATATTATTTAATACATGGGATTGCCTAAATTGCACATATATCACACCAAACTGGTTTATTATTTTCTTATTTTTAATGAAATAATAAAGTAAAGCTTTTGATGGTAATGATACTTTATTGCCCAACAGAAATATTTTTCAGTTGCAGTCTTATACTACACTACCTATAACTACGTAAGTATTTATAGGTAGTAGTAAAATAATATTAATAGATAAAAAGTAGTGAAGACTATTCTAGAACTTAATTAGCAGCACCTATGTATAAGTGAAACTAAATGCCAAAAAAAAATCTTAATGAAATACTATTATGTATCACAAAGAATGTCAATTTTTTATCTTTGATAATTTTTTACGAAAAAAAATATCTCTTAGTTTTTTTTGTGAAGGAACCTATTTATGAGAGCTGACTAGTACAGAAATATTTAGTTATGCCTATCGAAGACGTCAAAATTATCACCGTGTTAGTGTTCCTTGGCAGAGGTAGAATTGTTGCCTATAGAGATGTTAGTTTGTCCTATCACGAAATTGGCCGCCGTGTTAATTGTACTGCAATGACCGTAATGCGTGTGTGTCGTGGGTGGACAGAAGAAGGTATAGGAACACGAAAAAGATCAACTGGTCAACCGAGGTGTACCACAGAGCATCAAGATTGGCACTTCAGACAACTAACTCTACGACACCGTTTTGCTATTACGCGTCAAATCGCTGACCAACGGTTTGGAGAAGAAAGTAGACCTGCTACTATGCATACATTACATCGCCATATTCGAGCCTTGGGACTTTTTCATACCGTCCACGATTAGTGCTTCCATTGACTGCGGACCACGGCGGTGAACGTTTGAACTGGTGCAGATAACGGCAGCATTGCACTGAGAAAAAAAATTAATAATCATAAATAAAAATACAATTATCGTAAGTAAAAAGTTCAGCTGGATAGGGCACAAAAGCACAGATTACTTAGCACTAGTAAAAAAGAGATCCTAAACACTGATACTAACAAGAAGCAATCTAATTGTAAGTTACTTACGGTCTGCTTCATACCGGTAACTTATGATAATTAAACTGAAACCAAAAGAATATATGCAGTTGCGGTAAGTAAGAGATTTGCTCATGTCAAGTAGATGTATTGCTATGAGTGAACTATTCTCTAATGGCTATCACACCTTCATTATTAACCTCAATTAATGCAAGCTATTTGGATTACTTGTGATGAGGAAACAATATCATTAATGCACGTTCACTAAATACCTGATATATAGAAGATAATGGTTTGCTATAAATATACAATATACTTACCTTATATTTGTTGTTCAACTTATGGTGCAGGAAACGGGGAAGTTTAGTGAATATTTAATATAAATTTAAATAAAAATCAGTATTATTAGTAATGGTTTTATTTTGTATAGGACAAACACAGTGACTACTTGATATGAATGAAAGATATTGGTTTCACTTTAACAACAGTTTTTTTTTTTAAACAATTTACAATGTAATGACTCATAAAATATATTCCTTAATAATGAAAAAAATGAACAAAGCAATAATAAAAGATAAGGTAAATGGGGCCCCCTTCAAACGTTATTTAGTTATTGAAATTACTGAAATCTAAACAAAGGACAAAGAGAAATATGGCTTTGAAGTTACAACTAATAACAAACAAAGAAATAATATACCTAGGCGGTAAACTTGCGGTTTCTGTTGGTTCTTTGCACTGGGCGTTGTCTTGGCGAGTTGATCCCCTGTCGGCGTACGTGGCGCTTATGTCCGGTGATCGCCTCGAAAACGGCTACTTCGTCGGGATATTCCTAACTGCAGATGGCACTTAGACTGTCGGATCACTAGCGACGGCATTCATACTTTAACTTCAGCAGCGGGCGCAGATATCATCACAATGATGGGGAATTCAAATATCCCACCACGTGGTTTAAAACTGCAATCTTGAACCATCCGATTGATTATAGGCTCGGTACTTCTTTCGCTGGGATTCTTGATACGAATGGGACCTTGAATTAACCCACCAGGTATTTTTAATATATTTGCGTTCCAACTGGCCTACAATGGCCGTACTCCTTGGCCACCCTTTTTCGACGACCTTTTACTACGTCCGTCACTCTTACTTGACGCTAGCCCGCGTAGCAGTCTCGGGGACTATTTTATTACTCCGCCGCATTAGCCAATCAGGAATAGTAAAACAATCACGGGGTGGCAGCAAAACTCAAATAATCATAGTTGTGGCAAGTTGTTACCTATTTAAGAAAATACATGAGTTTAATAGCGATCAGCATTGTTGTTACTTCTACTAGCCATGTGCTGCAGTTAGATACAGTACCAGTAGTCATAAGTAATACTTTACTTACTACAAACTAGTCAGGTACGCTGTGTAATAGCCGTTAATAAAAGCACTATTTACAGTAACAACTTGCATTCAGGAAACTGAGTTTAGTTGCAGGTATTAATTAACGAGAATAGTTCCAAGTAAAACTTTATCTATTGTAAATAATTTTTTATCAAGTAAACACTTTACTTAGCCCATTTTTCTCAGTGTAGAACGACACGGCGCTGGCGTGGAGAGCAACCTAATATTGGGTTTGCTGTAGAGAGGCATGTACACAGGACTGTTGACAATAATTGCCTATGGTAACCGATCATAATTTACTTTTGTTCGAGGCAGCATGACAGCGTTATGTTGATGATGTCTTGCAAATCACTTTACTACATTATCTAAATAGCCGTCTACACGTCTTTTTTCGGCAAAACAACGCATGTCCCCATATTGCTCGTCGAACTATGGACCCTCCAAGCAGCAGGCGTTGATGTTTTGTCGTGGCCACCCAGTTCGCCGGATTTAAACCCCATTGAACATGTGTGGGATATCATGGGGACGGGACTGCCCACTTTGCACCTTCCTCCACAGACTCGGGCACAATTAATCCACGAAATTCAACTTGCTTGGAACAAGATGCCCACAAGCAGATATCGTCCATCTCACTTTGTCGATGCCTAGACGCGTACAGGAGTGTGTACGGGGTCGCTAAACACATTATTTTATTTTTTCGTATCACATGTTAATAAAATTTCTTGCAAATGGTATCGCTTCATTTTTTATGCAAAACTATCACATTGGCAAAAAACAAGCTGAACACATTAATCCTTCTGGGTGTAACACTTCTAATGTCACTGAGCATATTATATGCACATCCATGGGCGTAGCCAGCAATTTAGAGGGGTGCTCACAAAAAGTCATTTGCATATAGCTACCAAATAAGTATAAAAACTCGATACTAATTTGATGATTGCATTTATTGCATGTGAGAATTTGTTACACTCTGCTCAAAGTAAACTCACGAGTGGACGGCCAGGTCGGCGTGTCGCCGATTGAGCTGAAAAAATGGTGCTTGCGAGTATTTTTTAATAGGTCTCAAAATGGTTCAAAAAATAAAAACGATATTTTTTTTGAACGGCGAAAAAACGCGTTTGATCGTGTAAATTCGTATTGTAAAATATCAATATAATGATATATTGATAAAAAATGTAAAACAAACATTTAACTGTAATAAACTGAAAGAATCCCGAAAAGTCTGGAGTTCAAGATTGCTGTCAAGTTCATTTTATTTTCGTTAATAATATATGTATAAATAATTATTAAATTTAAATTTAATTTTTGCAATTAAATTGTTGCGGCACGTGAATCGCACATGAATTAAAATTCAATAAGGAGACATTCAAGATATGAAACACTCGTTAGAAAAAATTATGGCAATAAATGAATTAATGGAGAATATAAATAAAAATGGAAAATACTTGATATTACATTAACGTAATTTTTATAATATGAAAATTTTACATATCATTGCACTGTGATTGTGATTTTGTTTTTTATTGAATTTTTATTCAGATGCGATTTACGTGTCGCAAAAATTTAAATTTAAATGTGAAAATTAAAAATTAAGTATGTTTTTATATGTCATTAACAAAGAAAAAATTAATACGACAACAACCTCGAACTCCAACTTTGCCTATAGGAATCGAGCGCGCTATCACTAGACCAGGCGGCCTGTCTATTGGTACTACAATTTATGAGTATGTCCACGGGACTAAAAATGGAGGTTATGTGGATTTTTTACAGCTAAATGTTGCTCGTTTTACATTTTTTTACCAATATGACAATATAAATTATGAATTTACACAATTGCACGTGTTTTTGCGCTGTTCAAAAAACTATCGTTTTTAGTTTTTGACCAATCCGTTTTTTGGCTTCAAGAACCACCTCAATTTTTTTCAGCTCGATCAGCGATATGGTGACCTGGCCGTCGCCTTGTCAGTACCTTCATCTAAGGCTGCGTACATCTCCACAGGGGGTTAGAATGAAAAAGGTATAGACAATTCTTTCGTATCTTACTTATATCCTTTTTATTCTAACATTTTCAATTGCGATTTTTGCTTTCCCGAATTTGCTGGATTTTGCAAGCACAAGTTCCTACATGCTATCATTACCTACACACTTATCCTCACATTACAAATCGCAAATCCATGCATTCCATAGCCGTAAGGAAACTTATTTAATAGTTAAAAATATTGAAAAGTTAATATCGATTGATTTATTTTAAAAAAATGTCACCATATACCAAAACCAAGCTTTGAATGATCACGTAAATAAAAATCATGATTTAAAACATCAATTTCCTTGGATTTTGAGCAATGTGTCAATCATTTTCTTTAGTAGTTCCTCCTCTTTTTTGCAACTACTTTTCTATGAAGCCTCATTAAAAACATAAGCCGTGTTCAATCGATTTTCTGTCGTGGTAGATCGTAGCCAAGTTTTCACTCTGCGAAAAGTAATGAATGATCCCTCGATCGTACTTGTTGAATGAGGTTGTGATAATGTTATGAGAAGTGCTTTTTCGTATTCGGGAAAAAAAGCGCTTTTATCTATCTCTACACATTGAAACTTAATGATACCGGCAAATGGCAATAGCATTCTTGCGGTTTTTATCAAATTATTGTTTCATTTTTGTTCTATTCCTGTGTCTCCTAGGTCTTTAACAGAATCGCATCTGGTTAATATACGGTTATCGAAGTGATATGCATGATGTATGGGATTTGCTTTACGTGTGTAACTTACAACATTGCACTTCGTTGCATTTAAGTCTGGCTTGTCATCCACACACCAGATCTGCAGTGAATCAAGCTGACGTTCTAGGTATATTCAGTCATCAATCGCGTTTACAACAGAAAGAAGTTTTAAGTCATCGGCAAATAGTAATTTGGAATAGCACAGGTGATTAGACACGTTATTAATATAAAAAATAAGAAAAATGCAGTGGACTAAGTATCGCTTCCCTTGAACACTGAAAGTAGGATAAAATTGTGCAGATTCGTGACCCATATGTGTTATGTAATCTTGTGTATAAAATGAAAATAAATCTGTAACTTGCGTTGAGAAACCAAAGGTTTCAGTTTCAGAAGAAGAATAAAGTGATTTATTCGATCAAATGATTTGCTAAGATCAGTATAAATAATACGTACTACTTGTTATTCTTGTCCATATTATCAGGGATGAATTGCGTAACGATGACCAGGTTAGTCACAGTGGACCGATTGTTTATACCATATATATAATACTACTATATTGCGGGTATGTGCTCAAAAATTCCGAAATCAAAGGGAGACAGCTATATCGGATATGCCACAACGTTCTGGCTGCATTATGCGCATGCGCGAACCTTAAATAACCATGCATCTTTCTCGCACATGTTGGTCAGTTGTTTACATTTCACATGTGTTTCTCGTTGACAACTGTGCGTATGTTAACGCTTGATCGTTGTGTATTGGTGATATTGTGGTTATATCCATTGCTGTTGATTATTTTATATTATGTCATGAATTAGAATTGAAGTCTGTATAAATATTTAGTTTTTTGGAACATAAAGATGGTAAGATATTGCTATTTGTGTGGCCATCAACAAACAAAGGAAAACGTGAAGGCTTCTACGCATAGGTAAAGCAAATAGTTATAAAATGAATATATTGTAGTAACAATAAACTTACATTTTCTTCAGATTTCCTAAAGACGACAACAGACGATCTGCCTGGAAAAATGTTTGTGGATTGTCAAATGAAGATGATGTAACAACTTTATTGATTTGTTCGGCTGATTTTCTTCCGGAGGATTTTATAGAACCAAATGCAAAAATACTTGGGCGAAAAAGTCTCTATCTAAAATCCACAGCCATACCTTCAATTTCTACAGTAATAGAAAAAAGTACATCTACATCGAGAACTGATATACATATACTTAAAGAAACAGGTAAAATATTCTTTTTAATATATCCATTCTATTTCGATGTATTGAATGTATATTTTTCTTTGTAGTGGCTATCAATCATGACGAGATTTTAGTAATAGATGATAGAAGTACCCAGTTTCCTACTGTAGAAACAATGGATATGAATTATGCAGGTAATACTGGATTTCTTGAAACTTGAAACATACAACCGACTACCACAAGTCGTACACTACTTCATATGAACCTGCATGAATATGCCGCCGCCTTTCTCTCATCATCCCGTGATAGCAAAAGATAGCGATGGTTACACGGATATTCACACCTTCGGAAGATGTTCTATAAAAGCATTTATATGGAATAGAATTCTCAGTTTTAATACCCTAAACTGAATTTACATATTTTGAGTCAAGGATTTTAATAATCATTGCATGCAATTATGTAAATTAATTATTGAATGCTACATATCTATTCGATTGTATCATGAGGGAAAAATATCATCAAAGGATGAGAACATACATCAGAAATATAACAAATTGGTTCTTTTCCAAAATCAATAAATGTAAAAGTGGTTTTTTATTCACCTTTCCCAACTACTTTGCTAGCTTTTAAAAAGAATCCTTTTTATCAGTGTAATACCTATTGTGTTTTGTAAACAATGTAAATTGATTGAATTTGTTATGGTATAGTTTGAAATAAATATTCTCATATCAACATCAATGTATTATTTACCAGTATTTATTACGAATTCATCTATCCACTTTTGTTGTATATTTACAGAATTAGTACATCTCTTATCGCTATTTATAGAGGCATAAAGGTTTAAATTTCGTTGCATATATCACTATAAAAAAAAGGGTCATTCTCTTAACAAATGAGGAAAAATTTGTACTCTTCTTCCAACGAATATCACAATCATTTGATTATTGAAATCATTCGATTATGCCCATCACTACCAAATTGCTTCGTTCGCACTTGTGCAAAACAATCGTAGAACCATGTCAGACAAAGAAACTCATTTTCCATCTCCCTTCATCGGCGAAAATTTTATCATTGGTTTTCTACGAGATACGCAATATAGTAGTATTATATATATGGTTATACATCCATGTTGATAGTCGGATATGTATTGGTTTAACTTGAAGATAAATAGACGAATGCGCTGAGAAAAAAGGTTGTAATAAAATGTTTATTAAGAAATATGTCTTAACACAAATAAAATTAATATTTGGAATGACAGTATTACATTTTTGGAATAACTATTTTTATATTAAAACTTTAACAATTTTTTTTTTATTTTTGGTATAAAGCTGTAGTATTAAATTCTAGAAAGTAAATATTACTGAATGGTACCAGGTGGATAGCGAGGTTTCTATTGGTGCGTTTTTTTGCGTGTTATTTACTTCATTTGGAGTAAACTGCACATGAGCGATCGGTGGATTTAATTCTTGCTAGGGATGGTACGCCTGCTCCTTATGCGGCGGGTGCACTAGCTGCGACTCCGGCTTTGAACCTGGTGCAAGAAAATCAAGTTCACATGTCTACAGGTCCTCTTGTAAACTATACTCTTTTTTATTGCACTGGCACCATAAATGCAGAAGCAAATGTAGCGAAGTAGAAAGACTGATATATTTGAATATTTCTAATTTATAGCAATTTAATAGCAAGATAGCTATTTAGTTGTTATTTGCAGTTTGTATAGTATTTTTTGTTTAAATACACAAAAAACTTGCCGGAAGTTTCTTTACATTTTATTGAAATAAGTTTATATCTGTGAAAATAAATATTTTCTCACAATTACATTAGTTTCATTGGATACACAACAACTTCAATTTAACTAAAGTTTATACTATCAGATTTTAATGATATCCGTATATTTCGTTTCGTATTAATTGTACGATTCTATTTATTATATTGTAATACATACTGCTGTGTATAAATGCAACAAATAAAAAAAATGCTAAAGTGATTTTAAAATGAAAAAAAAAATATTAACTAGCTCAACGGAAAAGATATTTAATGAACAAAGAACTATTAATCTCAGAGTTACCCTCGCGAATTAAAACTTTAATCTAACCACGAAAAGTAAATTGTGAGTAATTGAAATCAGACTTTATTAATTACACGAAAAATTGATAGGTTTAATATAAAATAAAAGAACAGAATTTTTAACCCATTGACGCCATTAAACAACAAATTTATTTCAACAAAACGGGCTAAATTACAATTGTGCAGAAAAAAACCCTGAACTGAAGGTTCTGGCCTAAAATAAAAACTGCACTAGACTCTAATTTAAAATAGGACAATGCTATTTCCTATGCAAAGCAAAAAAAAATTAATTTGTTCAGGAAGACTATCCATATACAAAAACCTTTGAATTTCCATCCACGTGGTTTCACAAATTAAAATAATCTAAGCGTGGACAAATGCTAGAAACTTACAAAAATGAAAAAGCTAAATGAAAGAAAAATGTTTCTCCTCACCCATACGAGGTGATAGGAAAAATTAAAAATGATACAGCAAAATAGATTAACAGAAAAATTAACTCTTTAAATATAAATGAGCAAATAAACTAAAATAAATCTTCCTAAACAAAAAATAATAATTGATCTTATATCTACCAAGTGTACACTTTAATACATTAACAATTATTACAATAATGATTCTTGATTAACTATATTAAAGACAAAAAATATTAAATTTTACAGTACAAAATGAATAACAAAATAGCAATAAATATTTACAAAATACGTCTACTTACATCAATAGTCGAACAAGGATGTCCTTCACAAAACCGTACAATTCTTTTTCCTACAAAAATCCCTCTCTCAAAATTCGTACAACGCCGACATAGAACATTACAATGACAATATTAGATATAATACGCATAAAATCAGCACAAGCAAACAATAGACATTTGAATGACTGGAATAATTCAAAAAATCTTAATACTACATAAATTAAAATCATACAATAAACTCTTAAATTAAACTTATACAAAACAAAACAAAATTGTGGAAATTCTCGGTAAATTGAAATCAGCTCTACGGGCAAGAAAACACAACGACCAAAATATGCAACTTAAAATACACCTCAGCGATAAAAGGGTTGTATGGCTCACAGAGTCCAAAACCACAGCAATACGAAAAATTGTAAATTTATTGTTGACAAGTCAATTAACTTTGTTATTTCAAGCAGGCTGAATGAATTAACACAACGTTCTTCAAACAAAAAAACTGCCAAAATAAAATTCCTAAATCTGAAATTTTTAAAACGATTTTCTATTCATACCTATATCACAGTATAGAAAGATAACAGTAGAGACAGATTGGCTTCCCGCTCTCGTCCGTTTTTCGAATCGTAGTAAAATGAGCGTGGCCGGTCATAAATAAATCGTATTGCGCAGCACGTGAATCGTGTACGATCGTGCATTTCATTCAAGAAAATTTTGGCGGGGTGCTAGTGTTTATAGCAGCACGTATGTATATATATGTATCAATCACGATAAATTAAATACCACGTTTAGGCACTTATGTTATGTCGCTATGATGTTCCACCCCATTTTATTTTTAAATTTCGTTTGTTCTCTTGATCTCTTATTTGTGATTTTTGGTTTACGTGTACGGTGTATTAGCCACACATTTTATAATTATTTTTTTCATGGACAGTTTTACATACGTTTTTTGTGTTCAGTTTTAAGTGATCATTCATAAGTATATTAATATAATCAATTGTACACTAAATGTCAAAAATACTTACAACTATGGGACTAATAACACCACATACTATGAAAGGTGCTTTAAAGTATGAAGTGCATTTCAATGTTTACGGTAAAAAGTACCCGAAGAGATCAACATTTAATTTTTTGTTTTTATTAAAGGTTGTAATGTAAGCAATACATCATAGCAATCATTTGGTGATGCTTGATGATGGAACCAGAGGAATTTGGATCAACTACCTGCATTGGTTACAATCGTTGGCATACTCCCAACTGCAAGAATAGTGCGAGAAATAATTACAATTTAAGTTTTTCGCAAAATTCGTTGTGATACGTTTGTGGATATTTGATATGGAATGTTTAAATGTTTACAATTGTGATGTTTGTGAAGGGTTTCCCAGCAACACGATCAGTTAGACGATTCAACGTTATTTTGCCATTTAAAGGCATGTGAACATGCGAATAAGCAGAAATTTGGAAAATTAAAAACACCTTTCTTTTATGTTATAATATTAGAGAAAATATTTTTTTTAATACTTTTGAATTAGTGTCACCACAACTGAAGTGTTTGGAAAAATTCATAGCACAGTTCAGTTCTATTAATTTTGAACATCCATGTCAAGAATGCGATTATTTTACACATTGAAGTTCTGATTTCAAAGATGTTGGGTTTCAGGGTACACATTAAATAGAAGCACGTGTGAAATCGGCAGAAAAAGTTTTGACAAAATGGAGTGACAAAGCCATATATAACTTCATAAAGTTGTCAATTATACATATCAATATGTAAATAACTTTCGACTTGCTACCTTTCGTTGCTAGAATAAATTGTTGACTAGTACATTGGTATGTAAACTCTAATGAAAACTTCTGTTTGTAATATTTTTCATTGTCTATATTGTAGGCATAGCAAATATAAACTATTCACTACTTATGTCTTTCAATATTAACCTGTTTACTCTTACCTGGAAATTAACTGGCAAAAGCCAATCAAAAATGTCCAGTATATCGTGTATGCATTGCTGTTTATAATGAAAGCTTTCTAATCCAGACAATGCATATTTTTTTCTGAGAAGCCAGACTTAATAAAATTCACATTATTTTGTAAAAATATTGGAGAACGACGTTTCCATATGATAGGTAATTTCTTTTAGTTAATTATATAATTAAATTACAGCAATAGAGAATTTAACAGATTGGTATTTTTCAATAGATTAAGTGCTATCAACTAGGTATATCACTAACGGCCGTTTTCATAATCATACGTCTAAAGTCACTTTAACTAAAGTCACTTTAAGACTTTAAATATAATTTAAAGTTATTGCTTTCATAAAAACATTATTCGATATACTTTAATAAAAGTCTGTTTGTCATATTTTAAAGTAAAGTTGGTATTAAAACACACTGACATAAATTAGCAATTTATTAAAATTAATTGTCATTTTGAATTGTCGAGATCTAGTCGAGATAATGAGTACAGATTCATTGCTTATGTCTTCGAGCAGTGACTCTGAAGATAATATAATAATTATACGCCAGCCAAAAATATACAAAGAAAGAGTCGTTGATTTTGATAATTGGAATGATTGGAATTTTATCAAAGATTTCGTTTAAGTAAAGCGCTTGTATTAGAGCTAGTAAACATCTAAGAGAAAGAATTAGTTCTCGTACAAATAGGTAGGTGAATATCTGTTGATTTACTCTGTTGCAAGATAATGTTTTTTTAAACGTAGAGGTGGGGCGATAAAAGCTGAAACAATGGTATTATTGACATTGCGATTTTATGCAACGGGCAATATTATCATGTCCGTTGCTGATTTTGTTGGTGTATCTGTGGCATCGGCGTCGAGAATAATTAAGAAGGTAAGCAATGAAGTAGCTCTCTTAAAAAATGGGTATATTAAAATGCCGCAACCAGAAGAGAACTTGACGAAATTACACTGCAGTTTTTAATATTGCACACTTTCCCAGATGTTGTGGTGCTATTGATTGCACACACATTCGCATATTATCCCCAGGTATGAAAATATTATACAACATATAAAACCATGCATACTACGTATAAACATGAATGGTAATTTAGGTGGTGATGATGCTGAAATATACCGCAATAGGAAAGGGTACTTTTCATTAAATGTTCAAACAGTGTCGGATGCGAAATTGAACATACGCAATATTGTTGCGAGATGGCCAGGTAGTTGTCATGACCAAACTATTTTTAATAATTCCAATTTAAAAGGAGAATTTGAAAATGGTAACTATCAGACATATAAATTAATAGGAGATAGTGGATATGCTTCCAGACATTATCTTCTAACGCCGCTACAAAACCCACAAAATGAACCCCAAAGGTTATACAATGAAGCCCTTATTAGAACTAGAAATGTAGTGGAGCGACAATATGGCGTATGGAAGAGACGATTTCCAATTTTGTCACTAGGTATTTATTCTGCTTGATATAAGTATGCAGATACTGGAAAATAAAAATCCGTTTTAGGCATAAAACTTGATCTGAATACTGCAATGTCTGTGATTGTTGCCACTGCGGTGTTGCATAACATGGCTATTGCTATGAACGACATATTTGAAGATGAAAACCTAATTATAGAAGATAATGATGATAATGAGAACATTAATGATGATATTGAGGCAATAAATGGTCAGGATTTCCGAAATATATTTATTAATGAAAATTTTAATTTATAAATAATTATTTAACAATAAAATACCTTTTGAAACACAATGACAACTTTATATTGAAAAAAAAACATTAATTTTTAGTAAAATTATTAATTTGTAATTCAAGCAATTGTAACTGCTTCTTATGTATTTCTTCTTTTCGTCGATCTTCGTTCCTTAAATTATTTATTTTGTGTTCTATGTACTCCCGCTTTAAATTATAAAGAGTATGGACCTCCTGCAATCGTTGTGTGGGTTTGACTCTTAACTTCTTTGATTTTTTCTGTTGTAGCATTTTTGGAGTGTAGTTACTCCAAGAGGTATTTTCCTGTGCTTTTAATTCTTCTAGAAAATATGTTTAGAAATAAAATACAATTATATGTACTTAATAAAAATGTACCTTGAACCAAAACGACAGGCGTTTCCTCAATGTCTGCTGCAGACCTTATTTGCTGCCCTTGCGCAAAATCTATCAGCAAATACAGAAAGTATAGAAGTAAAGTTAATAAATGTATATTAAATATAAAACTTTACCTTCAGTTATTTTATTGAAAATAGTACATGAAGGGACAAGACGATTCGACCCGGAGGTTTCGCCGCGGTCGTTTTCAGGCGGGAGTTTCGAGAATGATGGCGATATATTTTCAGTATCTATACAAGGTATCAACAGTAATTAGTGCAATATGCTAGTAAAGAATAAAACTAGCTTGTGCCAGAATGTGAGTTGATATTTGGGATGTCTCCATCGTCTGTTGGATTGTTTAGATCCGACATTTCGACAATCCCAGTGAAAATGTATTCATCTCTTGGATATAAGTTGCCTATGTAATCAGGACTGATGACGCCAGTAGACACACTGCCGAAACGTCGGATTTAAATAATCCAACACACGATGAAAACAACCGTAAAACACCAACTCATGTTCTAGTAACCCATCGTCAACAATTTCATGTCAAGTCACCTTGTTGTACTTCATTTTCGTTGGAAATTCTAAAATTTAAGGCATCATCGTCAAATGGATTTACATGCCCCACAACAGTCGTCTTGTTAAGAATTTCTACTACTTTATTCAGCACAACACTTTCTTTTACTTGGGGAAATCCACCTCCTGTTTTATATAGGTTTTGCCTATTCTCTGCAGCATATTTCCTGGCAGCAGTTTTTAAATTATCATACTTGCCTTTTTATTTGTTGAATATTTCTTTGCCGATTTTGGCTGTTGAATTCCTTTAATACCTCTTGCCATGCCTGTTCCTATAACAAATCATCAAAATACAAACTTAAAACGTATGAAAAATAATCGTAAGGTGCAATCGTATAGTAGTTATCTATTACTTACCTTTTGCTGTGGAGTTGTTGTATTTGTATTTTTGCACTCTATTGTGGGTTTATATTTAAAAATTATATTCACCAGAGAGAGTTCTTCTTCCCTAGTAAAATTCGTCCCTCTGTTCCTTGCACACTGCATTTTTTGCTAAATTTAATGCAATAACACAGTTGCATAAATTGTGTTTTTTGTGAAATGTCAATTGTCACTGTGGTGACATTACTTTAAAGCTACTTTAAAGCATCAACAAGGCGACTTTAATTTAAAGTTGCGATAAAGTGCTAAAGACAATTATGAAATGCATTCTCATTTTTAAAGCGCACTTTAGAATTTAAAGTGCATTTAAAGTTGATTATGAAAACGGCCGTTAATTTCAAATCAAAAATGCCACTATAAATAAAGTGGCATATTTTATGCAATTTTATAATTTTGAATATATAGGAAATTTTGCGATCAGGTAAATAAATTCACTTCTACACTTTTATAATGTTTACTTACAGTTGCGTTATTATTATAGGTTATAGTATCAATAATAACGAAATGTCAATTTATTAAAACATTTCTACAAAAAAAATTGGTTATATGCACATTGCATGTTTATAATTCACAGCTAATATTCTTACAGCGACTCTTTCTCTTGCAGCTACTAAATTTCGACCAATTCAATAATAAATATATGATATAACTTTGACATAACCTCCGCTATAAAGCATAGAGATCAAATTTTTAAATGTTCCTACATTTTTCCGGTAGACGCATAGGATGCGCGTGGCCGTGCACTCCGTAGCATCAATGTGATCAAGGTCATTAAAATAGGACGAAGAATTTCATTCATAAAAAGGGGTTCTGTCATTACTAATATATTTCTATACTGTGCCTATATCAACAGGTTAAGGTTTAGAACGAATGTGGTGCGGGAGCGAGTGCACTGTGGTGCACTGGTGCAATAGCTTCGGCTCCGGTACTCTGGCTCCATCTAGTTCAATCGAGTCCGAAGTTGCATTCAATTCCCTGCACTCGCACCCGTTGTATTAGCAAACCCACAAACCCGCTCTTTTACGAAAAGCGAACTTGGTGCACCAACTCCGATAAGCGAACCAGCTCCGAAAGAACAGGTCCGATCCGGAGCAGCCATCCCTAGTTCTTGCCCAGAATTGATTTGGTTAGTGCATTTAGTGAGGTCTTATTGCGTGTATGTTCCATATTTAGCTTTTCTTATTTTGATTTGTATTCATTTCAAAAACATAACTGTTAGGTTAAGGTATGGATGTACCACAATTGTTAAGGGATTGGGGGCTTCGAGGGATTAAAGTATTTGATTAGTACCTATATCTTGTTTCAATTAGTACATTACTTTTATTGCAAGTTTCGTTTAGGAAACATGCTTAGGTATATTTTTAGATATATCTACTGATATTTATATATTTTTTCCTAAGTAAAATTTTGTTCTAGTCTTGTCAATTCAGAAGGCTTGTGATATCAATTATCTCTTCATTGGTTACAATAATTTTTATTGTAGTATGAAGAAATGAATTTTGAGTATGCCTATGGTTTTTTATAAACCTATTAGCTGATGTTGATAAAACAAAGTATTAGTGTTATGAAATATCTAATGTTTTTAATAGGTTTATTATACATTCACTTTCAATGTGCCATGTGATCATTAGAATGTTACCGTCCAGATACAATCCTCCAATCTGTATTTTATGACCCGCAGGTACATTTTGACATGATCAGGCTGCATCTAAAATTAATTGAAAGTGTGATATAATAAGATATATTGTTGGCCGATATATGTATATTATAATAAAGAGCTGTTAATGGCATTTCCCTCACCATAAAAAAAAAAAACGAAATTTGTACATATTGCTGTAGTCTGGCACCCCAGGTTTCGGAAATTTAAATGTGTATTTTTATTTATTCCAAATCAGCTTGTTCAAAACAATGTTAGAGTTTCCACTATTCTTATTGTTGTAAATTTTGTTAAGAATTTTGATTTAATTGTTAGTATCATTTTATTTGGCCAGTTGTGTATAGTTAATTTCTTTTATTTGTACATTTTGCGTACTCCTGTATATAGTTTATTTGCTAGTTTTTTCTTTGCGTTGCGCTGTGCGTTCATCGCACGAATTGTAAATTTGTTATATATATTGAGAATGTTTACCTTAGAGGGCCGAGGAGTTATCAGATAGACGAGCCCGTGTTTAGTCGTGTTTTGTTGTCTTGGTTACCGTTTATGGTAATCCTTTTTCAGTTTAAGATGTAGTTCGTTGTTTGAAGTTTTTAAAAATCGTCTATCTTGTAATTCTTTTGTTAAATTGTATTAGATAGGTGTGCACATACATGTAAGGCTTTTTAATTATATTCGTTTTAGAAGTAATCGCGTTTAGAGTTTTTTTTAGTAGTATCAAATTAATTTTATTTTTTATCACCTCGGGGTAGGTGAAGTGAAGCTGTGAGCTTGGTTTAAATTTCATTTTAATTTTGGTTGTTTCTTTACGTTATTTGAATTAAATTTTTAGTTTGCTTTGAATTTTTGAGACCACGTGGATATTTTTTGTGGTATATGAAATTCCTTCTAGAACGAAATCTTCCATTTTGTTTGCTAAAGGATTTGCATTGTCCTTTTTAAATTGTAGAATCTTATGCAGGTTTGTTTTATGCCACAATCTTATATTCAAGGTTTTCATTTTCCCTGTAATTTGTATGTTTTTTTTTTTTTCTTTTTACAATAAATCTAATGATTGTAAATATCATTTTAAAAATCACTAGTTCTTTTATTTTTGAATCAGCCATTTCGATTTTTGGGGATTTTAAAGAAAGTAATTTTGCACGCCCACTATTAATTTTTAAAAAATTTACTCTGAGATTTAAGAATCTCTGGCGCCCTTTTAAATTCATTTTTGCTGAGCTAGCTAAATTAATTTTGTCATTTTTAATTTCTCTTTACTTATATGCTTGGACCATCAGTTCACAGCAATATGTAGGTGCACATAAGTTTAGTTAAAGAGTTTATTGTATCATTTTAATTTTTTTAATTAATCCATTCATTCAATTGTCTATTGTTCGCTTGGCTGATTTAATGCGTTTTCTATTGAATATTGTCGTAGTGTTATACGTCTGGGTTGTACGATTTTGAGAGAGGAATTTTTGTAAGAAAAACAATTGTAGAATTTTGTTATGGACTTCCTGTTTCGACTATTGACGTGAGTAGACGTATTTTTTAAATCTTGGTTGCCATTTTGTAATTCATTTAATATTGAAATTTAAAATCTGTAATTTTCTTTTATTTAGTCTACCAAGGAACTTTTATTATAATAATTGTCGGTATATTAATGTGTGCACTTTATAGATATAAGATCAATTATTATTTTTGGTTTAGGAAGATATATTTTAGTTTTTTCCCTCGTTTTGTCTGAAGAGTTTAATTTGTGAAACCACGTGGATAGAAATTCAAAGGTTGTGTATTTTGGACAATCTTCCTGAACAAACAAAACTTTTGCTTTGCATAGGAAATAGCATTGTCCTATTTTAATTTAGAGTCAAGTGCAGCTTTTATTTTAGGCCAGAACATTCAGTTCAAGGTTTTTTCTGCACAAT
Source organism: Protaetia brevitarsis (assembly GCA_004143645.1). Classification (NCBI taxonomy): domain Eukaryota; kingdom Metazoa; phylum Arthropoda; class Insecta; order Coleoptera; family Scarabaeidae; genus Protaetia; species Protaetia brevitarsis. The sequence continues at coordinate 853,901 of RXPK01000284.1, read as the reverse complement.
CTGTAATTTAACCCGTTGTTGAAATAAATTGATTGTTAATTAGCGTCATTGGGTTGAAAATTCTGTTCTTTTATTTTATTTTAAACCTTTTCAATTTTTCGGGTAATTAAGAAAGTCGGATTTCTTTCACTCACAATTTACTTTTCGTGGTTGGATACAAGTTATAATTCGCGAGGGTAACTCTGAGGTTAATAGTTCTTCTGCGGTTATTTAAATCTTTTCCGTTGAGCTAGCTAATATTTTTTTATTTTTCATTTATTTTCAATCAGTATACCGCAGTACCTAGTTTGACGCTTGCCACGTTGAAACTCCTTTTATTACATAAAAAATATTCAACGATAAATATCATAATACATAATTTATTCAGACCGCTCCGCAACTCTCGTTAAAAATTTATTGTCAATTTTTAACATTGCGTGGGCTCTCTATATATACATACTCCTAGCTCGAATGTTTTAAGTTACCAAAAATTATGGTGGGAAATTTGAATTTTGCTAATAGCAATATATTTCTTAATTACCCACAGCTGTAATACTCAAGTGCTTCCATATCAAGTAGTTCGCTTGGTCTATTGCCTATTTTTGTACGTCCTTGCCCCGCTGCTTTTTAACTCCCCTCGTGAGAAACTGCAGTGGCGCCGCTCTAGATTACGCCAGCGGAACTACACATCTTTGACCATATGTATATTACTATAATATTTGGTATCACCAACACAGACGAGATAACATATATATGGTCAAAGAAATGTTCCATTGGCGAAATTTAGATGGCACACAAGTATTCTCCTATTGAAATATATTACCACAACAAATGCATAAGAATAGGAAATGCTGGTGGTGTCATAAATATTTCACCAATAGAATAATTCTGACCCCATGTATACTAGTATCACAGCATATTTGGTGAGTCAACGGGCAGATACAGCGCCATCTGTCTAAAAGTGGCGCCACCAAAATAAATATAACATCTGATTTAATTTGTTCCAAGATAGAATTCTAATTTAGTAAACACTACCGTTTTGGACATTTTTAGAAATTCTAGATAAACTCAAGTACACGTCGATGTTAAATTTTAAAAATCCGAAATCTCTATAGTCAATTTTTGGATAATGGCTAAGGTTTAACGTATACAAACATCTATTTTTGTCTGCGGCATGGATTTTGCTTTTAAGTGCTGTATATAAAATTGTTGTCCGACTACGTTCGACTTTTCTTTCACTCCTCTTCACAATTCTTTTAAATACTTACATTTTCAAATATTGCGCGATTTAGGATTTCTATCTTCTGTGATATAAGCTAGATTAGATAATCTAATCTAATCTAATCTAACAAAAGCTATACAGAGTGTTTCGCGAGAAAATGGCAAATTTTAAGGACATGTCAGGAAGCCAAATTAAGTAATATAAGATCATATGTTCTAGTTCGATTTTTATTTGTTGAGGTATTTTAATTAATGGTAATTTGAAAAATTAAAAAAAAAATTACACAATTTATTAGAAATAATAAACAATTATTAGTTATTTTGATATTGGTACTTGATATCAGGGGCGACCCCTCGTTAAGAGCCACGCGCATTCAAAGGATTTCGATCAGCTGGGTGCAATTTTACTTGTATTGCGCGTATAATAAAGAGAATAGAGCATGCGCAATTTTTATTGCACGTAATAAAAATTGAGAATTGTAAAGCGGTCTTAAAGCGACCTTAAGGAATTTCTTAATACAGCACAGCACGGCAACGTAATTAAATCCAGACTAGATTAGGTAGTTGCAAGTTATACCATATGAATACCGAGTGATCGATGGCTAAAGTAAATAACAGAATAAAGGCATACCTATTGCCTACAATCGTCCTGAAAGTTAATATCCTTTACAATACGCGACAACATACGGCGATCTTTTCGGTTGGGGATTTATTTCGCAAAATTTGACTTTTGTAGTTTCCTCCAAAGGTTAAATAAAAAAAAATAATTCTTAGAATCTACATATACGCACGGGACATGTATCTTTCTCTATGGCTTATTTTCTTGATATTATTTTTGAGTCGAGTGTACACGCTGATTTCATGGATGTAACGCAATTCCTCAACGAAGCTTTATTACGTATTTTCTTTTTCTTACAACGTTATTGCTAACATAAGATAAAATAGAGCATTTTCCATCTCTTTCTATTTCTAATTTACTTAAATGGAATAGTTCTCTACTTCCTTTTCCTCAAAACTTTCTTTCGCTGCCTTCTCTTTTATACGTCAGATAAAATAACAATCATGGTTGTCCCAACAATTTAGAGTGGTGTCATGGTGTGCAATTATGCAATAGGAGTGATGAGTGATGTATAAATCATTTAGCAAACTGTGCCCATATTTAATCCAATAATGACGTATTTTCCAACCTCATGCAGATTAAAAATAGCTACTTATATTACTATTTTGATTGCGAGTAAACAAATTAACAACTGATGAGGAACATGTCTCCCTGACAGTAGTAAATTTTGAATATGCGCGCGAAATCCCCATCTTTTTTGAGTACTTTTTAGCATTTAGCCAATAGAAGTAAATTAGCGAATTGAGATCACAAATTCTCCCCGATAAATCAAAGGTACCGACACTGAGTGACCATTCTTGTGGAGATGTTGCTTGGCGTTATTGTTCCCTGATATGCCTTTATTGCCTACACGAATCCGTTGCACGCGTGTGCAAAGCATTACATTATGTAGGTATTTGTTTTCTTGATTACCAAACTTTTCAATTATAGGTGGATACACTACCCAACAGAATTAATGTCGTCTTCGACGCAGTAGTTATCAAACTACTCACCATGTCAACATGCTGGTTTCGGTTTCTGTAGATAATAGGTTTATTGGGGATACCTAGTTACAAAACACCTGGCAATTAATGCAAATCAGGTAGGAGAAGAGTCCCATTTGACGGTATATATGTATATTATTGCTATTTGAATATGCTTTATACTTGAAATAGGTACTTTTTTCACAGCTGGATGTGATTGGCATTTTGAATATGTAGGTTCAGCAATAAAATTTAGTTGTATTAATTTACTTACTTTTCACTACCAGCAGAGTAAAGTAAAGCAACGCATTGGTAAAATTCGAGTTTGGATGAATAATAAAAGCAATTCTTGTAGTATGTACCGTGAATCGAACCGCAGTAACCGTGGTTGCGGTGACCTCCGTTTTTGCGTACCGTAAATCACCTGTTCCTGAAAATTTGTAATTCACGGAACTCGGTTACTGAAAATGGTGAGTTGCTGTTGCAACCGCAGTTACCAGAATTAGAAGTTGGTTTGTTGTGGTAAGTATCGTTATTACAGGTATCTACAGGCACCTAATTTGTTATGGTTATGTTGTGTTGTTTATTCTGTTCCGTGAATAACCGTATTTTCAGGGAACCTGTAACTACCAGATATTAACCGAAACCACGGTAGCGATTACTTCAAATCATTCGCGGTACATAGCCTTGGAATGATTATTTATTACAATTAGCGATGAGCAAGATAGAAGAAGTGAACACTTTTTTACGACGATCAGACATAATTTTTTGTCGACTCTTGGAATATCAGTAGACAACATAACCTCCACTCATGAGACGAATAAACACGAGTGTATGTAGTCGTTGTAAGAAGATATTCGCTCTCCTTTCTTGCCCATTGCTAATTTCAATAAGCATCCAACTCAGCCTTCGCTGTAGCAAAAACCACTGAAGAAAAACCTCTTTGGTCATCTAGCCACCAGTCTCATGCACTATTGAAAATGCAGCAGGTGGGAGACCTGTTTCAAATGCGTATTTCATACGCTTTCTGGGGAAGATTAACATTAGTGGAATATAAATTCCAGCATCTGAGAATACATATTTCGACAGCTACAGTTTCTCCCGATGACGCTGCTCGTACCTGTCTTCGTCCAGTTTTTGATATTATTTTGGAAAATCCCTTTGGCTTTACAGACACCATGTCTCGTCACAATTACAAATCATGTCAGTGGTTAGGAGATGAGTATCAACCACTTTGGCCAAAGGTGATAAAACTGTTGAACGACAACTTTATTCCACGGGCCGCCGAAGTTGCCTTAAGTTCTCTTAGACTTTGAACTCAATGACAAGTCAAAAACCTTGCACCCGATCAAGTCCAGCCGTCTCATCTTTAAATGGATAAAGAAGGTTGTTACCGGTCAGCTGATTGAAAAGCTAGTCTACGATCTCTTTGTTGTTAGATCAAGTATAGTATAGTATTTATGTAAGTAATCGACTAATTCTTCCTCCTGAATTTTACTAAAAGCACTAGTAAATCATAGTTTTGAGATTTTCCGCGAGAGATCGTCACTCTTTGTATTTTCATTTGGTGGTACCGTATTTTACCCCACTACCCCGTTTTAAATCATGTTCCCCCTAATTGTGTATTCAAACCAGAGAGTCATTTTTTGTGTGAAAAGGTTAGTATACCGTTAATGCTCGAACACCATACTACAACACCGATATCATTCAGTATACATAGTTGTATTAAAATTGCAATCCAACCAATGCAGATAAAATAAAAAGTAATATGTAATGATATATTCAAGAGCACAGTCTATTTATTTAATAATTACATAAAGATTTCTGTATAGAATTATATACATCAGAAATATACAAATTGACATACCAACATTTGTGTAATACATAAAAACTTACAAGCTACAGAACAATAAAAAATAATTTGTCTAATATACACCGCTTACCCTAAGAACAAAGAAACGAATAACCTTATACTTTCACGTAAAAAATGTCTATAATACATATATATATATAGCATCCGAACTGTGGACAATTATTATTATATTTATCTTCTTCCACTAATTAAATATTTAGAAATTTGAGTATTCAGTAATTTGTCAATGCCTCCTCTTTTATAAATATAATGTAAATAAATAATATGACATCAAACAGGTAGAAATTTGCAATAATAAAAACAAGAAATTAAATATTAGTAAGACCCCATGCAACCATTACAATCTTTTTGGCACAAAAAAAGTATATTCGTAAAACATGAATATGTAAAAATAAAGATGAGAAATGTTTTAATATTTAAAGCATTATAAACAGAATTTGTATATTTTGTTTTTTGCAAGCAATTACTGCATATGAACATCGTTTAAAGCTGCTATCACGTGCACTTGTTGACCTTTACTACTGTTATATACCTGACCGGGACCGAATGGCTCTAATCTTGGATGTGTTTCCGGCTTCATCACCTTATCTAGAATGATAAAAATACAACAGCAATTAGAAATGGCACACCGACACCAAAACAGGCGCTTATCAAAATAGGGAAATCCCTTCACTTCGATACCATTTTCCACACCTATGTAACACACTAGAGTTGGACCAATTTTCCGGCGCGGCAGGTACGTATTCATAACGTGCGCCCGAACTCATGTACTCCGATAAAGCACATGAACCGTAGAGTTGCGAGTCACTATCTAGCAGATCTTCATATAAGGCGGACGTATAATTATCAACTATGACGGACGTGCAGGAGGGAAAAAGGAGATCATCGCTTGACGCGGTGCGAAAGTTTATTAAAGAATTTCCCGATTTATATTATGATGGTGCTAAGATATACTGTAAAGTTAGCGATAAATCATTGATGTACTGGTACAAAAGCGACTGTAAAGATCATATAAATAGTGTATGACAACAAAATAAAAAAAATAACGTGCCACCACAAACGCAAATTATGTTAGATTTGTGGAATAGTACTATCGATAGTTTCAACTATCGATAGTTGACTATCCATAACTATTGATATTTGACTATCAATAACTATTGATAGTTGACTATCAATAACTATCGATAGTTGAATATCAATAACTATGGATAGTTGATTATCGATAACTATGTATAGTTGATTATCGATAACTGTCGATAGTGCCACCACTCTACTGAAATAACATGTCCTCAGAATTGCATTGTATTTTGTTTCTTGCCATTTATTTTTTGTGTGTTTTTTTTATTGCACGCTAATGATAACACTAGTATTTCGTTTCATAGTTTCATCAATACCAACTACTATAGATATTACAAAAGAAAGAATTAGTTCCACTCAGTGAATAGTTGATGACTGATAATCCAAACGTTTTAATTAGCACAAACCTTTAGCTTATTTATAAAAAAAATAAACAACACATTAAGACGATGCTCGTAGTGTTTCTATTGAATTTGGGTGTTGTAAACTAAATATAAATATATTCGTGGTGGGCACGATGACGTTCAACTATCGATACTCGAACATCCATATGCAAGAAATATAAAAAAGCGTTTCATATGCGTTACAAGGTATATATTGCAATTTTACGCCTAAGAATTTTTTGTTATGTTTCATATATGTCTCTTGTTTAGTGGTAATTATCGGCAGTTAACTATCGATAGTCAACTATCGATAGTTATCGATAAGGAAGTCAGATAGTCACGACTATCGATAACTATCGATATAACTATAGTTATCGATAGTTAAAACTATCGATAGTTTTCGATAGTGCCCACCACTCAAATAATCTTTATAGATAAATAACGGATCAGATGCACCACAGCCAATGTGTAGTCCGATTTGTGCCAGCATTGTTTGTCGCACACTGCACAAACTATTTGGCACCACCATAATGTAAATCCTAGAATTCATCGATGTACTTTTCTACATTATGAAAGAATGATCATTTTCTGGGATTTTCCACGCCCGACATTGTATTACATTTACAATGTTAAAGTTAACGAAAAATGGTACTATCTCGCATCAGGACTCTACTAAGACTGATACTGGATACTGGACGCACGAGTCGGAGCGAGTGATTTTACTATCTTGAAGATATACTATGGCTGCATGACGCGAGGCGAGTGCGGTCCATGTAAGCAGACACATGTGACCACTCTAGTCATAACTTTTTAAATACTCGGTATGGGTGGTATAGCTATGAGCAACCCTATAGGAGAAAACCCGCAAAAATCAAAAAGGCTTTTAAATGAAAAGAAACTGACATTTTTATTGGCGTCACCATTCATGAATTTGTTGATTTTATGTTTTTCAATCATTTATTTGGACTAAATCCATTGTCAGAAATATATGGAACTATCACCAAAAATACGAAATCGATTTCACTTTCAGAATTAAAAATGAAACTAACTTAAAAATGGTACTCACCACTAACGTTGTACTCAGCCGGTATATACTTTGATAATCTAACAAGTGGTAACGGTAGATAGCCGCTATTAAGTGGCATAACATCCATAATAACTGTTTGTGGTTCCGGATCGGGTATAAAAGAAACCACTCCAGCCGTTCGGCCACATACAGCCCACAAACTTTGTTCAGCCAACACTTCATACATTAATGAATTAGTCACATTCGTTTGCAATGTGTGACTGCCGGGCTTAATAGTTAAATGTAACTGACACACCGCACCTACTCGACAAAATTCGTTTCCTTTCGTCGGTTCCACGTGAGCGTCTACATGGTAAAGTGTCTAAAGGCAAACAAGCGAAAATGAATTTATGAAACATAAATATCTACCAAAACTAAGTTAGATTTACCTGGTAATCACTGATATCAAAGAAGTGTTGGAAGGTCCTAGTTTCACAGTCTTCTAATTTTATGGATTGAGTAGTATATTCGACTTTATATTCTCCTTTTAAAGGAGGCGCTTCAGTTCGTGGTGTAAATTGTATTTCCCATAAATAAGATATACTGACACCCTTAGTAATAATCTGCAAATTACGTTATTTATATTGCTATCCAGGGTGTTTACCAAAGATGGTTTATGGAGAGGTATACCATTCTGATGCTTCTCGTATACATTTGCTTGTCTCTAACATACCCTATTCGCATATAACTGAACACGAAATGTAAATGTTATACGCTACTCAACGGTGCCGTGCCAGATTAATTGATCAAACATAAATGAAATGAAATAAGATATAACTTACTTGGCAATAGTATTCACAAGATAAAAATATGAAAAACTATTAGCTATATATTTTATGTTATTACTGTATTGTTTGTAATATTATAATAGCTGTGTCGCAGATGAATCACAAACTAGTCAGAGCCAATCATATATTGTGAAATCAGTCGGAAAACTGTTTCGGGTTTCTTTGAGCCAATCGAATCGCGTCTGACTAGTTTGGGAATCCTCTGCGAACACAGCTAATAATATGTATGCGGTGCCCCACTGAACCGATTCACCTAGGTTTCTTCGAATTCCTGATAGGGATTTGATTTTGAAACTTGCAATGTGGTCGTGATCTATTTATGGTGAATATTTTCAACTTTATAGCATTAGGTAAATTGAAAGCAAAAAATCAAGCTTTCGATCTAAATACTCACTTGACTAGAAGGAACGTTGTAATCAATTACTTTAATATCTTCACCAAAATTCAATTTTGGCAAATTTACATTCAGCACCATATCGCATTGGCCTTCCAGCGTGACCTGTACGAATTTCCGATGTTTAACGGTATGCAACTTGACCCAACAACTAAGAGGACACGTAAAACTTAGTTGTACAGGGATAGGTTTCGAAGACCATGGCCAACTGATCGTCACTTGTTGATCTTGCGAAAAATATCAGCAAGAATTCTGATGGGGGTAACTATTTTCGAAAACGGGTCTACTTGTTCTATGGCTACATCTATGCTACTTTGTAGTGGAGCATCCTCTAAATGTTGAATTGAAACTCCTCTCGATGCGATTAATTTAACTGTGCTACTCTGTAATTAAAAAAGATAGTAATTTAAGCGGTTTACTGTACATAGAAACTTACAGATTCTATTTTATAACTACCAATAGTTACTGTAAGTTCCATCCTTTGTTCTAAACCCAAGAGTAACGGCGAAACGCTTTTGTCTAGCCGTACAGTAGGTTCTTCGCGTTTAATCTCTATTGCTACTTTTAGGTGTGATCGTTGACGAAACCAATTCAAGTTTTCGCACTTTTACAGCAACCTGGCCGAGTTGAAATTTGCCCGTTTCGTTGGCTTTTCTAGACAATCTTATAACGTTTAGGCCCGGAGTTAAACCAGAGGCTGAGAATTACAACGAATCTTAAGCAGCTATCACACCAAAAAGTAATCTTACCAATTTAGCACATTCTAAACAACAAACTAAAATCACTCTGTGGTGGAGATGCAGAACTATCTACTCTTTTAAGAGGTGTAGTTTTACAGACAACACTAGCACTGGCCAACTGTTTATCCTGCTTATAATCCAGATGTCTCTGTATCTTGAGCCGTTGCATCGAGTTGTCCTTTGGTTTAATTTCTTTACTGACGTTTCTACAGTTCTTATCTTTAGATTTCTTTTGTTCCCTTTCTTGCTCGATGGAGAGTAATATTTCAGTACACAAATTTCTCTAGGAAAATTAGAATCCAGAACTACTTCCACCTCGATAGTGGAATCCTGCATTATAACTCCGCCATTTCTAACGTTAACACTAACTACCTTAATAATATCTTTGAAAGGCACTACTAGTGGTTTCTCTAAAAGATCTAGGCAATGTAACATATCATCGAACGAGCTCCAACGAATAAGAGTATCGATGTAGGGTGAAGAAGCGATTGCGCAACAGGAGCGTACGAACTTTCTGGTGTCGTTGCTTTCATAAAGCATTCGGCTAAATCTACTTGTGTTTGAGCAGCCAATTCGCCCAATTATCTTGTTCAAAAAGTTTTAAGGCGTCTCCCAAGAACGCGGCTGCTTTCTGGGTTTCACCTAATAGCAAATAGAAAGAAGCCAAGTCCCTACCGATTAATCTAGCCGAGCGCAGCCTTCCTATGTGTTTATAAGTACCCATAGCTAATTCCGCTAATTCCTATAGTGGTAACACATTAATTAGATATAAATTAATAAACTAACAACATATTGATACTAATTTTAATAATGCTCATTCCTTCCATAAAAGAATTGTGTAGCATATACCGTATGCGTAGTTTATACATATTACCGTTGTGTGAAGGAATTGTAAAGAGAAGCAACCAAATGCATCCTTTCCTGTTCTCTCTTCTTGACAAGAATATTTCCTACAGAAAGTGCAACCGTCTATGGGAAAATTTCAAAAGTAACCGTGACCAATCGTTCAGTTGTATTACTTCTTATGAAGCATACCAGAGTTTTCATCTCTCTATATATGAAAAATATGTGCAATTGTATCTACTAGTCCGTTAAGAAGTTGTGTCATCGTGGTACGTACGTATGTGTAAAATAAAACAAACGCATAAGATGCAATATGATCAATTAAATTTACGCTCTAGCAAGCCATGATGTAATATATATATAAATAACAGCATGGCTTACTAGAGGTAAAATTAATTGATCATATTGTGGCAGATTAATTTTAAAGTAAACAATTTCAAATTCTGAAACAAAAGCAAAGAAAATTAAGCTAAAAATTCAAAATCTTGAAAAAAAAAGAAAAATAAAAATATGAAAATAAAAATGATAAAAACCGCAGCTTTAGGTAGAAGAGTGTTGGAATTTTTTTTACAATATTGTAAGTATCCCACAAAGATTGAAATTAAAGATAAAGAATAAATATGTCACAATACAATAACAACTAATATATACAATCCATTAAAGAAAGATAGAGGATATCATTTTGATTAAAATAAATAAGTTGTAGTTATTTGAACTAAATATTTGAAGAACCATCGAAGTAGGATACGTATGTGAAATTAGGCTAATAAAGTTTATGGTACTTTATATACATTTTACTAAAATATTTTATCAATTGAAGGTGGCACCGAAGATAAAAAAACCAGTAGAAACCGGTACAAAAGCATAAATATGAAATACTTTCAAATTTTCTAGGTGAAATCTATCGAATAGTTATCTCGGTTCAGGAATTTGTAACAGGTTGATGAACCTGCCCAAATAACCAAATTTAAATTCCCCGCTTTCATATTTAATAACTTCAATGTCGAAACATAAACTATTCTGTACTACATTAATAATTATTTCATCTTTCAAAAAGAATGACGGAAATAATTAAAAGTGATCACTAACGGCAAATCCCGTTGAATTTTTAAACGCGGTAGATGTTTAGTGATTGACATTTTTTAACGTTATTGCAAGCAGTATTTACTGGTGCTGCGAAAATCGCCAAATATCAAACACCGGTTAACCGATTTAAAAAAAAAATCGGTTTTTAAAACCGGTTTTAAAAACTGTTTTGAAACGGCTACAATTACTTTCATTGTAACATATAGTGGTATTTAGTATTCATACACTTGTTACTTGTTATGCAATTTTCAGAGGTATAACTGTAAAGTCGTAAGTAATTTAATGAACATTCCGCCGTTTTCAGAGATAATAATGATTAACGTTTGCATTTTAAAAGTAGGTACTTATGTATTTTAAATATAAAAACATATTGTTAATACGCAATAAATATATGTTCTATCTTGACATACACCAAATGTTGTTAATATAATTCTTTTAATACAGACGTTCTTTGCGATACCTGAAAACGCTATAATGTTCATTAATTAATTAATTACAAAATTCCATAACAGGTATAGGGATATTAAATATCGCTATATGTCAATGAAAAATTTGGAACCGTTTCAAAACAGATTTTAAAACCGGTTTTAAAGAGCGGTTACGGTTTTTTCTTTTGAAAGCAATTAGTCGCCACATTCATATTTACCCCAATAACCAAATTTAAATTTCCAACAAAATACGAAACCCAGCAGTGGGACTATGTGCACTGTAGAGCTACCATCGCAACACCTACCCTATTGGTACTACGTGCTATTATCGTTTAAGATTCGGCAATCTTCGGTATTAGCTTTATTACGTACTACTTTTCTAAATATATTGGTGAAAATCTGTAGGAATATTACATTGTTTAGGTTGGATTTTAGTTGCTTTGAAAATAATTTTCATTTTTAAATTTCAGTCTCTAATTTTCTTTTGTTTCTGAATACTTGATTTCTCATTTGATTTGTTGATTTGTTATATTTTTTTACATAAAAATAAGTTTGAGAAAGAAAGATTACAATACTTATAGATATTTTTTTTTGAATCTTTAGATGTTACCCAAGGCAATTTGTTGTAAATGAACATGAAAGACTTAAGAGAGGAAATGCGACAATAAAGAAATACAAGTACTTATTCCTTTAAACGAAAAACTCATTCACATGTTTTGTTTTAACAAAGAAATGAAACTCAGTCTATTTACCAAAGACGATGGAGTACATGCGCCTTATTACTATATCGACAGAATCTAATTAGCTATAATTTTAATCAGTAACTACAATAAATTAGATTTAAAATAAAAGTACACCACAATAAATTATATTTAAAATAATAGTACATCTTTGACAAATTGCAAATATATATTAATTATAAACTTATTGCATCCATCTATCTCGCTCTTACAGCTGCAACTATATGTAAAGGCAATAGTTGCTATCTCGCAAACGACACACCTGCCGCTGTGGCTTTGTAGGGATGTATTTTCTATCGATGTGAGCGCATAGTACCAAGTAGGTAGACACAAGTCCATACATAGATATCTCCAGTGCACATTATGCCATAACAGTACTTTCACAATTCAACTTTGACATTACTAAAAATAACTGCGGAAAATTTGAATTTTGTTATTTGAGTACCGGCACAATTTTCGCAAATCCCAAATACGTAAAAGAAGAATATTTTAATTATTTCCGATAAAACAATATTGCTATAATTCGCGTTTCAAATGCTTCATTGTACAAACAGCTTCAACATATCTTTAAAAATTGCGGTCTTTTTTTTAGGACTTTCCTCTATCATCATTTTTTCACGGGAAACTTAAAAAAAGGTTATATTCTTCTCTTTTTCGTTATTTTTTAAACAGTTTACATAAACACACGTACGATCCGCAGTGATCATCTTTTTGGTATTGCTATATTGAATATAAGTAATGTTACCGGTTAGCACGTTCAAGTGAGACTGACGTGGGATCCGAAAATTTCAGATCCCATAACATACGGTTGCGTTTCTTTATAATTCCTTCACGCAACGATATTATAATTGCATCACATATAAATACTTCTTTAAAGAGCTAGGCCACTCTAGAATTTAGAAAACAAAAGCTTTTTTCTTCCCTAGAAGCGCCTTCAAAATATGAACTGTCCAAACAATATGAGTCGTAACAATTTTCTAAGACCTGAATTTTGAAATTTCAGCGCAGTCGCAATCAGGTTGTTGCTGGCAAAGAGATTACGGTCTGAAGCTATAAAACAAACACGATATAACTTAAGAAACGGAATAATCGATGAAATTTCTAATTAATGTCGGAGATGAATTCTTTGGTGCAGATATTCCAGACTGAAAACATACAAATAAAATGTATGTATGATTTTTTTGCTACTTAAAAACTTTAAACGCGTTGTGCTCGAAACCACATTTTCCAACTCAACCTAATTCAAATATTTCTTGACTAATTGACTTTAAATTATAATTGTCTATTCAAAATTACATTTTCTATGTAGATGTACGTGGATTTTTCATTGTACTGAACAGTTCTGTTATAAATATACTTCTGAAATATCAGTAGTCGCCGAAAAAAAAAAAAATAATTCATTAACTTGTTTAAGTAAAAAAAAAAATTGAAAACTATCGGTTGTTCTGATTGAAAACATTATTGTATAATAATAATTATTAATTATTATTATACAATAAAATAGTCATCCCAAGGGGTTTGCAATAACATTCAATTTATTTTAATTAACTTTCTGAATAATTATAAAGATAGCTATAAATGGCTTATATAAAATCATAGATGCATAAATATAGATTTTGTAAAAAAGCATAATAACATATAACCGATATGGTTAAGTACCATATTATAAAATGAAAAATATAGAATTAAAGTATTATATATATCGCTGAACTATTGCTTTTCTGGATATAACAATTTTTCCGAATTATCGCTGTCACTACTGCAATTAAAGCAGAGTTCGCACCGGAGGAATACAACACGCAATATAACAAGCCACACAATCAGTAACACGGCAATTAAATTAAATATACTGGTTCTGTCGCTTGTGGTAATCGTGTCGTATCACTCCGATGTGCACTCTGCCCAAGCATAGCAGCGCAACATGGCCGTCATATATATCAATGCATTTACAGCATTACTTATTCGGTAGATTTTTAGTCATAATTTCCAAATGATTCGTGAATAAGAGTGCAATAGATTCTTGAAAGTATGAGTTGAGTAATAACACATGGTAAAGGTAAAATAATTGGTTACCGGAAAACCATTGAAATTGTTAGGTACAAAAAAAGGGATTATGACGAATGAAAGCATGCATTGAAGGTAGATATGTATGCTCTAGAACATTATAAACAAAAGGAACGTTTTACAAAAACTGCCAAATCGAAAAATAACTTTGAAATTTGAGACACATGAAAACCGCGGTAAATGTCTTGTTGTAAAATAGAACACTACAAGAAATGTGTATTTTGGGGATTATACGAACACTAACATACACAATACCAAACAGCGTCATCTATGCAGTAATAGAAAAATACACATTTCTCATCGTGTTCAATTTCGCAACAAAACGTTTTATCCCAGTATCTGTGCTAAATTTCAATATTTCTATTCGGTACCATTTTTTCAAAATTGAAGAAGTAAACCTTGCTTTTGTTCATTGTGTTTTGAAACATATACAGTTCTAACAGTCGACCTCTAGTCGGGGTATCGCAAGTCGGGACTATTTGGGAAGGGAGATAGCATGAATCACTCCACTTCGCCAACAAATTGTAACTGCGCGCTGTCGAGTGAAGCGCTGTATCACGAGGTATCACCAAGGCATCCCTATTATTCTCTTGCCGAATGGTTCCGACATACGATACCTGACTATAGGTGGACTGTTTGATCTGTATATCTACATACTGCTGTGGTTGGCACCCCGGGGTTCGTAAATTCAGTGATATTTTATTTATTGAGATTTATCTTTGTCAATGTTCCGGAAAATTCTCTCAGAAATTAATATTTTATTTTTGTATAAGATTTTGTTAATTGAATTGATCTTATTTATTCTTTTAATTGTTCAGTTGTTTAAATTNTACTTTAAGAGGCGACATCGAAAATGGAGTTACAACGAGATAACGAGATGGAAGTGTTGCAACTGTGTTGAAACACCGGAAACGTCATTACGTAGAATATCAGATGAATTACTTAATCTTCAGTTTCTCGAATTTTGCGTAAACACAAATACCATCTATATAAACCAAGGTTCACTCATACTTTAAAAACTGGTGGCTTAGACAAACGCTTTGAATTTTGTGCCTGTGTTCAAGGAGAAATTCAAGACGATCGGTTCTTTTCCCATGAAGTTCTGTTTTCCGCATGAAAGTTGTTACCATCCAATGCGGTGTTAGTTCACAAAATTGCCGTTGGTGGAGTGATGTAAATCCTCACCATACAGTTCAAACTCGTGACCAGTGTCACTTTAAAGCCAACGTATGGTGCGGAATGCTTGATGATCGAATGTGGGACCATTTTTCTTTCGTGATAGTTTTAACTCGAACAGGTATCTTAGTTCTTAGATACCGATCTTTGAAAATACTTAGACGATCTCCCCTTGAATGTAAGAGATACCAAATGTGGTTCCACATTATGGAGCCCCATGTCACAGTACAAGAATTGTGAAAGGCAAATCTGCAACAATGTTGTTGACGGAGGGTGATACAAAAGGATTAAGAATTCTTTTGGTGTGCTGGATATTACTCCATTAGACTTTTTCTGTGAGGATACTTGAAGGAACCCATAAGGGTATTTGCATAGATCATTTAATAATATTGAACATTTAGAAAGGGTTATAAGAACAACGGTTCAAAACATCAGGGCAAGAACTATTAAAAATGTCATTATGGCGTAGTTTCAAAAGGCACTGTTTGTTGTAGGAAAGAGGAGGAAGTTTATGTAGAAGCGCACATACTTATAAATTAATAACAATTGAGCCTTTTGAAATAAATTATTTTTCGTATCTGGCTTTTCCTTTTTTTTTTAATTTGAGAAAAAAATAAAATTTGTTGTGGCGTTGCATATCAAGAGTTAATCAATCATGCCAACTTAAATTTGATTTTTTTTCTGTCTTATACAGATGACGCTATTTCTTAGCATAAAAAAAATGTTTTGTGTTATTTTGTACCTTTTTATTACAAATGCGGTTAAAGTAGCGTTTTATTAATAAGATTTCCTTGTTGTACCACTCAATTTTCTTTTTTAAAGTTTATAAAAGGTTAAATTTGATGATCACTTTACGCAGAACTAGAGTCAAAGCTTACTGATTGAGGAGGCCAAAAATGTACTTTACATTTGGGTGATACTACTTTTTTTTTGCATTTTCACCGTCTACAGGGAAGTTTTTTTTTGTTTTAATGTTAGGCCGAGAAGAGCAGACTTTTTCTACAAAAAAAAAATATCTGCTTTAGTTTAATGGGAAGAAAAACTTCTATTGTGTTCCAACTTTTTGGGATACGTTGTCATATTATTAGAATATTAATTTAAAATCCCTCAGATTTTAAATTTCAAAAGTTTTATGTAAAGACTAGGTACGTCAAATGATTTTTTTTTTATTAACAGATCAAGTAAAAAGTGTGTTTTGAATTTCTTGTGGAAGCTCGGCCTCATTCTAAATAAAAGACGAACCGAGCTTAAGAAGAAATATTCGTGAAGAATACCTTTGTTCCAAAAACTAGGAAACTGGTTTAACTAATAATTCTGCAATATAAGGAAAGAAAAAAAACGAAACATCAAAAGAAAAAGTACCCCAAAATAAGTTGTTTTGCAGAATGTTTTCCTTATAACTTATAATAAGATGTTATAGTTGATAAGTTTTTGATCTGTTAAAAACTGAGGTGACTAATGGTCATCAAATGGCGATGTCTTTTTTTAACCATGTCAACAACTGAGTCCTTTGATAGCTGTAAGTTTAATATTTATTATTTATAAACATAATAACACTTATGTACACTAAAGTGTGTAACGATGAGGATAAAGATGGCAGTTTTACATTACCAGAAAGTTGCATAAGTATACTAAATAGTGTAAAATTTTAGATTCCTAAGGAGAAACCTTTAAGATCTGGGCTTACACTATCAACAATTGCTTCAGTTACTTCAATTAGAACTTGATATATTCTTTAAAATATTACTCGTAAAATTATGCAAATTTCGATGTGATGGTACTGCAATATTATATGAAAATATTTCAACATATTGACTGTAATATTGCAATACTACCACTTTGAAACACCGCTGTGATATTACGTTACATTCCCGCAACATTCCTGCTCTAGGGCGTTTCGGGTTGTTGTGACATTAGCACGATATTAGTGTGATCTTATAGAAATATTGGAATATTGTTTTGAAAATTTGGGTTTGTTGAGCGCTAGGCTATTGACGACGATTGATAGGCTTCTCCAATGTGCCAATAACGGCAATATACGAACTGAACCATACAATGAGTTGGCATTGTCTGTTCTTTTCTATTGACATCATAAAAACATATAAATTGGAAAAGTTTGCTTACGACTATGAAAAGCGATTCTTCGATGGGCCCTAAAGAAGTAATAGTATCGGGTGCAGAGAAACCTTGCGGTGATCGCTCGTAATGAAATTTAGCTCCGCCTATTTCTAGAGTTCTCGGAAAATCAATCCTCCAATTGCCGTTTAAGTAGTAATGACCAGTGACGTTTCTTATCGCTGAAAATATTTCCATTAAATAAAGGGTAAAAAGAGGTTTAAAGTAGGGAGCTTACCTAAATAATTATTAGATCTATCTACTTCCCTAACATTAATATTTACAGCTCCAGCTGGTATAAGCAGTATGTCATTGTATCCTGCAGTTTGAAATTATCTCCTAAATTACATTTATATTCAAATTTGTATTAATTAATGACTTACCAACTTGCAGATCTTGCATGTCCAATAGTCCGTTCATTACATTGCAAGTACTGCCGTCACCTTCACATACCCTACATCTATCTTCCCTAGCGTCGGAACCTAACATCATATCACAGCCAACGGGCTGTAAAAAAAAAGAGTTTTTTTCTTTAGCATCTAACATACCAGGAGAATTTGCAGCATTATTAATAATGTTATTTACCTGACATTTGCCCTCTACGCAAACGTCCAGAGTTTCATCACCGCATCTAGTACCATCTACAACTTGCAGTTTATGCCTATAGTAGAATCTTTCACCTCTCGGCATGCAATTAAGTTCGCATTGTCGGGGTGATTTGGTGTACGGTACCCATCTAAAAAAAAAAAAACGCTTTTTTAAATTCATATCACGAAAAGCAGGCGAAGAGAGCGTTTATATCCACGAAAACATTACACTCAGAAAAATACAAGCATTTGTGTGACAAAACCCTTTTTGTTATTTTATTTTGGTTGAACCACAAATACATATTCAGCAATTTCAACAAAAATTCGGTTGTAAAATTGACATAAAATTTACGTTAAAAATTTTAATGTTGCTTTAGTGCTTCAACATAAAAGTTATAAAAGAAATAGAAAAATTGTTGGAGAAAAGGATATTTTATATTGGATGCAATGTGCGTTAAAACAACATATTTACCTGTTGCGTCTAACATTAAAATATGCGTAAAGTGTATTGCCCATTTTGGCGGTCTTTAAATCAATTTTTTTAACAAGATTGTCGGTGATCCATACACAACTCACTTTTACTAAGATAAATGTACCAATTTCTGACCATATCCTAATTACTGACACCTTCCCTGTATTTTTCCTATAATAGTTTCTTTTGCTGTGTTTGAGCGTAGCTTTCGATATTAGGACTGCCCCAACCTCGCTGTCTTAACATTAGATTCTCTGTTAGGATTATTTTACATTGTAATGTCTAGTTCTGTTGAGTATGTACTCAATTTCTATGCATTTTGGCTTGATTACTTTTTCTCTATTTTTTGGTTTCTGAGGAGGCAATAATTTACTTGCGAAAGCTTGGACGGATAACAAGAAATTTCATTTAGTCCATTATATCCAGTAATACTTCCTTCAAATCCATAAACGCATAATTCACATTTACATTGTTAGTTTATGTAATTAATGTGCAATGCAATAATAATAAATAATTTAAGTACATAAGAATAACTAATACGATAATATTAGTAGGTACATCAATTTGAACATGTATATCATGTGATGTTTCACTTATTCATTTTTTAAAAATCGACATTCAATTTTGAAAATTTTGTGTAGGTACATATATAGCATTAAATTCATCAAATATCACACGGTCACGGCTGTAAATATTAATTGCTCTCAATTTAAACTATTTTTTACCACTTTATTACCTACATATTGTAATATTTTCCTATATTTTACGAAATAAACATTGTTAAAATTTTATAAAAGAGGTGAGCAACGGAAATAATCTTTATCAATATTCAAATAGCGTGCTAAGATGTTACTTTTCCCGAGATGCATTGCCTCAGTACTGCACAGTGGTCTGAATTTAGTTAAAAACGGAACTAATTTTTTTTTTCACTAAATCGATTTTAAATTGACGAATTTAAATTGATCAATTGATCATGGAAAAAAATACAAAAAATAAATTAGGTTGTTTAGAGCTACTTTTTAGAGAGAAAGGATGAAATTATTAAAATTAATCGGTTTCTATTAATACTTTTTATTCATTTATCATACTCTAAAATAATACAGTGAAAATTTAAGTAGTACGGAGATAAACAGAAAAAGTGCGGGTAGGTACCTTGTGGTTATTTTAAAGAGCAAATTCTCTAAACACTATTTACTTATTTTTATCTCTGTATTTTCTATTCCAAAGCATTGAACGAGGTAGTTAAAAAGATGTTCAGTTTGCAACCAAAGGCTTTCTCCAGATTTTTCTCGTAGTATATCGAAAAGATGTTTTTTTGGCAACATTTTAATGGGCTTTGCTGGTATAAAGTAAATTAATTATTGGTTAACGGTATTATTAAATCTATTTTTATAGTTATTTAAATCCAGTTGTTGTGATTCGTAGTATAAAGAACTATGTTGCCATACGAAAAAGATATTTTTACAATAACCCAGTTTTATGTTCCAACTAAACAAAGGGGTGTTTTTCATTACACACACTATCAACATTACCATATAAATAATAATACAATAAGGATGCCGGATATAATGTATTTATTTGTATGTTTGCTGATGGAGTATTGACGAGATTCGCAATAAAATAAATAGCTTTCAAATGAGCAAGTGATCCCACGTACAAATTTGTTTTTACAGACACTTCAAGCTATCTTTGGTAATTTTTGCCAAGCGAGGACTCGTAGGTTTTTTTTAATGTCTCACTAAAATCCAAGTTGATATTAAGTTGACAAAATAACGGGAGAAATAAGTATATTATTTTTTCTGCACAGATACTTTATACACATATATTAACACACGTCTAGCGGTCTGTATAAAATAACTACATAGATGATGTTACAAAAACACATCACGCATTTTACAATGCAGAGAAGTTTTGCTATTTTTCCTCTCTAAAAAGTAACTCTCAACAATAATTTTTTATTTTTTTTAGATTTTGTCAGATCTACGAGCAATCCAAGAGTCGATTTAATGAAAAAAATAATAATTAGTTTCGTTTTCAACTAAATTCGGACCCTGTGTACTTTAGGTAAATATTCATTTCATAGCGGCATATGATGGTTCTATATATTCCTAACCAACTGTTAAAAAGAGTTATTTAAATAAATCACGTAATTTACTCCAAAATATACCATATTTTTAAGAATATGTGCTGGTATCTATCAAACGTTAGTTGTAATTACTAAGTAGATTTCTTGAATATCTTACTCTGAGATGATCGAACGTAATTCGTAATTTTAACATTGCAGTATAGATGGCGCAAACAGGAATGGGCATCGCATATTCCCTCGCGCTTTAATATTAACAATTATTATTTATGTTAAACTAAAGTGTATTGAAACTTCTATATCACATATTAAGTTAACTATCCAAAATAGTACCGTGGTACATTTAAGATCACGTACAAATGTTCACTGACTGTAAGATAGAGATCTCAACTATTTTCTGAATGTATTTTAACATATTAAGCATACTTTTATCTTATGATTTAATTTCACGATTATGTCTAATTGCCTTTTTATTTCGGTTTAAAATGTTAATTAAGTGTAGTAATACAAAAAAATACTTACTCGTATAGTGTACCTTCAAACGGAATATTGTTGAATTCTGCGCATTGTAGTGCTCTAAAATCAGCCAAGTCTGGGCAATCCTACGATAAAAGATCAACGTAATTATTCTTTTATTTTATCACATTTTGTCAACTCTCCTACTACACTGTTAAGAGTATACTGAGTACATGATAAAAATAGTGACAGCAAACGTTATAATTAGTGCTACTTCTAATAAATAGTATTGTGTGTTTGAGGGTTAAATATTGCGTGTTCTATTGTCTTTCTGATAGAGCCACTTAATTGTAATACGTGCTAAAGTTCATATTTCTCCATATAAATACATTAGTTCCACTCAAGTGTCTCACTATTTTTTTTTGGTTATGAAGCTTTCAGTGAGTTATGTTTTATTTAAGCAATACATTTCTACTTTGGTAGCATTTCTGATGAGCGAGGCGCTGATATCAGTTTTCCTTGTTGATATTTCTAAACCAGCAAAATCCTTTTTTTGACACGAGACACGATTTTTTATTGCAGCATTGAATGTAACGCAAAATTCTACATAGACTGGTATTAAGGTTTGATATATCCTACGACATCGTAATTTTTATAACTAATAAAACCAAACAACCCTTGTTTCACATTTATACTGGGTGTCTGAGCCTATAGGTCCCTGTCCATAACTTCTCTTAAATTTCTCCTCTTTCTTGTACTCCGTCATACTCTCACTTGGGAAAAGCGTATCGATACTTTGACAAAGAAATTACCCTCTAATATATTTTTATTAAGGTCAATGAGTAATAAAATATCGGTTGATCATTTGGGAAAAATAGACTTTGGTATATTTCACTCGGTGATGAGCTATGCAATCTTGTGTAGCGTTCCTTTTGGCGTCTGGCTCAGCTCACTTAAAGTGAAGCAAGCTGAGCTACTCACTACAAACTCAGCACGCA
Source organism: Protaetia brevitarsis (assembly GCA_004143645.1). Taxonomy (NCBI): domain Eukaryota; kingdom Metazoa; phylum Arthropoda; class Insecta; order Coleoptera; family Scarabaeidae; genus Protaetia; species Protaetia brevitarsis. The sequence continues at coordinate 831,751 of RXPK01000284.1, read as the reverse complement.
GTTGTAAATGGAACGGGTTCACACTCACATACGCCTCACATTGGTGCTTCCACCAGCTGTATTAGTTTTATCCAAATTTGTTAGTGTGGTACTAATTGTTGATGTTGTTGCACTTGGATCATTTATCTGTGTGTTCTGTGACATACCGGGTGTCCAGCCTAAGATGTAACGGTCCATAGCCGATTTATTATTGTTTTTTTGGAAAAATGTTTCAAATAAATGTTGCCTGGAATCATATTCTACACATTTTAAAATTAGTTTCAATAATGGCGGACTTCCGGTTGTACCGGAAGTAGATACTAACTTTATTATTTTAAATGGAACACCTGTATATTATTGTATTTTTGGATTCCTTGTTAAATTTAAATGACAATACGTTAGGCATACATTGGGGCTAAGTTGTACCGTTTCCGAATTACATGACGTTTTTCGAAAAAAATGACATTTGCAATGTCTGCGGTGTTTGGGGAAATATCTCATTGGACAGAGTAATATAGTTCGAAAAATGTTCTGATTTATGGATATACCAGTAATGTTGTGTTTTTTTTTATCTTTGCTATGTTCATTTCCAACGCATTTCAGTAAATTCTACATTTTTTAATTTCAAGTTTTGTTTGTTTTCGGTGGTCCTGTTGGCAACTTTCTAAGCATGCCTGCATTACTGCAGCCAGTCCCAAGCCTGGTAAAATGCGAAAGGAAGGTGGCTGAAAACTGAAAAATCGCGAATATCTCCAAAACCTTTGGAGATAGACACAATGACACCCGTATAAAATCGAAAGAAAATTAAATTTTACATCAATTTATGTAAAAATTACTATACCATTCAATTTAAAAAAATCAAGTTACCCATGATTTTAAAGTTCGAAAATTACAGAGCCCTATTTAATAATTCTGTAATGTAAACGCAACAATTTTAAAATAAAAGGCGTGTGCTGTTTCATGATTAAGCGAAAACTGAAAACCGCATCTTTCTAACTTTCGTATTTCCGCAGATATTTCCAAACACCGCAGACATTGCAAAAGTAATTTTTTTCGAAAAACATCATGTAATTCGGAAACGGTACAACTTAGCCCCAATGTATGCCTAACGTATTGTCATTTAAATTTAACAAGGAATCAAAAAATACCATAATATACAGGGTGTTCCATTTAAAATAATAAAGTTAGTATCTACTTCCGGTACAACCGGAAGTCCGCCATTATTGAAACTAATTTTAAAATGTGTAGAATATGATTCCAGACAACATTTATTTGAAACATTTTTCCAAAAAAAAAACAATAATAAATCGGCTATGGACCGTTGCATCTTAGGCTGGACACCGGTATATACGCTGTTCGTTGAAGTGGATTGTATTGTATTTGTTTCTTTATTTATATATTCGTTGCTTTTTTCCTCTATGGGCCTACCAATTAGCCTAAACTTATCAAAACTTCAAATGATTTTACTGCTTTTCAAATTTGAATGCGCCCACCACTTTTGAGGCAAACTCAGTTTATTATTTAATTTCTAAAACAAACTGGGATACTGTTATTCATTGTGAAGATATTGATCTAGCATATGTTAGATTATCTAACATATTGGTGAAATATTTTAATGACATTGTACCTTTACCTAATACAAGTAGTTCTAATTTCCCATGTTGGTATACATCCTCAACTCGCAGATTAATAAAAATAAAGAGACACTATTCAAAAATGTTCAGATCTACTAGATTGGAATTTTATAACAATAAATTTAAAACTCTTAGAAAACAAGTTCGATAAAATATAGATAGTGATTTTAAAAATTATATGACTGATATAGACAACTGTATTCAATTAAATCCTAACAAACTATGGAGTTTTATTAATTGTAAATTAAAATCTACTCGTATTCCTGGACGTATGATTCACAATACACAAACTTTATCTTCCCCTTTCCAAATAACAAATGCTTTTGCTGACCATTTTGCTTCGGTGTTTACAATTGAAGACACAACTACAATATGCATAATGATTTTGGAGAAGCATTTTTATCTTCTTTTCATTTAGAAGTAGTTTCAAAAAATGATATTCTTGAAGGTTTAATTTGTATGAAAGGAAAAATGACTATAGGTCCGGACAGAATTCCTGATTTTATTGTTAAGCATTGCCGTTATGCTTTATTAAAACCACTTTACCATTTATTTAATTTGATATTCTTCAAAAAGAAGGTTCCTTCTGCTTGGAAAATTTCACATATAACCCCTGTTTTTAAAGCTGGTAATAAGAATGAGATTTGTAACTACCGTCTTATTTCTATAATATGCAATTTTTCTAAAGTATTTGAAACTGTTTTATTTAAACCAATGTATGCCCATATTTTAAATATGTCAAAAATGGGTTTATAAAAGGTAGATCGACTACAACAAATTTATTTATTTTACACATTTTGTTTCTGAAGCCTTGGATAGACAATGTCAGATTAATGCACTATTTATGGATTTTTCAAAAGCGTTTGACCATGTACAGCACCATTTAATTATTAGTAAATTACATAATTATGGAGTTTCTGATTCCATTGTTTTTTGTTTAAATCCTATTTGTATGTTCGGAACAATTATGTTGAATACCGTAGTTACAAATCTCGTTCTTATAAGCCTATATCTGGACTTCTCCAAGGATCTGTTTTGGGGCCATTTTATTTCTTATTTTTGTTCATGATATTAGCAGGGTTGTAAATTATTCTAATTGTCTTATGTACGCAGATGATTTAAACATTTTTCAGAAGATCAATTCTTTAACTGATTACCACAGTCTGCAAGAAGACTTAGCAGCCATTTGTTGTTGGAGTAAGCGTAACTGCCTATATATCATTAAATATAAATAAATGTAAAATAATGATAATGATAATTGATAATTTGGTAAGAAGCAAACTACTATTATATTTCTTTATAATTTAAATGAAGTAAATATTGAACATTGTAATTTTTTTAAGGACTTCTGTTTGACCCCAAATTTACGTTTAACGAACATGTGTTAGAAATATGTAATCATTCATTTAAAACATTGGGTTATACAAGGTGTATCAGATATAGATGTAAATATAATAATATGTAGCAGCTGTAATCATATACAATCAAAAAGTCTTAATGCACAGGGGGTCTATCTGTAAGCATTAACGAGAAAAAAAATATTTTATAAATGCCGTGGGCTAGAGCGGCACCTGTGCCCAACCTAAATGAGGAAGGGACCTTTATTTATTCAGAATGACGTTAAATGAACTTACGTCATACCATTAAGAATAATACTAAATCACTGCAATGTATTTATACATAATACCACGTTTAGCGGGTGCTTAACATGACGTTTCCTTGCATCAGGCCCGAACAAAAGAATTTTTGGCTGTAAATTTTACTTTTTTTTTATTTTTTAATGATGAAATCCGGTTTCGGCGGGTTTGTGCTTTATATGTCGTGTAGTTAACACCCAAGTAAAATTTACTTTTTTATTTGATACACGCTGTATATGTAGAAATATCAAACCGCTAAGCATTTTTGCATTGATTAAAATTTATAATGCTTTTGTGCGTCCAAAATTAGAATATTGTTCAATTGTATGGAATCCAGGATACTTGTATTACATAAACGTACCAGAAAGAATACAGAAGAAGATGTTCATAACTTTATACTATCGAAAATATTCCTTATTTCTTTCGCATAATTACAGTTATGATCTTTTAAATTAATTTGGCTATATATCTTTTTACAATCGAAGGATCATGTTCCAAATTATTTTTGTATTTAAATTAATTACTGGAAGAATTTATGCTCCATATTTATTTAGTTTATTAAATTTTTATGATCCCATATCAAATAGTCGTAATAATGCTATATTTACGTTTCCTCATCGATGTGCAGGGGTGTTAACAATCACTACAAGAACATATTTTTTTTTCAATATTAATTCAATTGAATTAAATAAATTATTATTAGAAAAAATTAAATAACTTTTAATGTTACTTAAAATGATTCTTAGTTTATCTCTTCGTTTATAAGTTTTATTTTACTTTAATATAAGATTTATCTTGTAATAAGTAATCTGTTACTGTTGGATAAATAAACTATTATTATTATTACCTAAAGAAGTGCAAAATTTACTTACATTCTTGTTTAAGAATGTTATTAAGAAATATCCGAAGCATTTTATTCTGTAAATGAATTTCTTCTTACAAATAATTCTTCTTCGGAATTTTCACTTTAGCTTTAGATGAATTTATGTAGAATTCTCAATATTGTTACTATTATTAATAGTTTATTGTTATGTATCTCTAAATAAAAATAATTTTTCAATTGGAAAAGTTATTTATTGTCGTTATTATTGGGTTCTACTTCTTTCATAATTTCTTCAATTCATAGCATTTTCTTATGCGCGCAGAATTTCTTTTTTTTAACAAATTATTAAGCTTGTCTTATAAATTAATAGATGTAATGTACTTACGCTTTTTAGTGTTCATTCATTTTCCCGTGATTATTCGCACAAAATCGATGTATAGGTGTCGATAAATAAAAAAAGGGATAACTTGAATTACATCTTTTTTGAAAATAAGACATGATATGTACAAAACAATACACCTAATGACCTAACAAAGATCTGATACGAGAAAGGCAATTTAATATATCCACCATCAGAATCCTTTTGATCCTTGGCAGGTATATTTACAGATGGCTATTGTTGTAACTCTTTGTAAGGTACGAATCACTTATATTCTAGCTTAATCATCCCTTAAACAACCAGTGCTTGTAAAATCCTCCTGCTGCGATCGTTTGTTCGTAGAGGGGAGCCGACATTAGAAAATATGGTCTTAATCAAGTGAATGGACGTCCCTGTAATTTCGATTTGTGGTTATGCGTTCTGGTGGCAGATAAAAAAAAATGTAATATAAGTAATATAAATACACGCACCCTATTAAAATCCGACTGTATATACGTAGTTGTGTTGAAATTGTCTATATAAACCATTAAATGAAAGGATACACCGAGTACTTCGAGGTGGATCGAATATTAGAACTATTTGGAAAACAAAATATGGAATTACCTCAAGTTTTGTATGTATAAATTATCTGAGTATGTTTCTAACATATATTTACCGATTCAACGTTTCCACTTCTACGTAACACCTAACAATTTTCTTAACTAAATGGAATACCTGTATTTTTTCCATAATTCGATTCATTATTATGTTTCGCACAATTTTTACATTTACTTATTTACCCTTTAAAAAATACGGATATCTTTATTATTTAAAAATACGATTATTTTTGAATAATTATAGTACAAAATTGCCAACTATGCAGAACGTTTCGTTTTAAAAGATAACTAGGTAGAACTAGGATGTTTCCAGCACATTTCTATATTTCCTTTATTTTTCGGTATAAAATAAATATTACCAGATCAACCCAACTAGTATCTAACAAACCATTTATGTAAAATTTTAACGATTTCGGTAAACTTACTAAAAAAACTAATTTAGGTGGTGGCAGTTACTCGATATTTGGCGTTATACACTTTGTCACCAATATAAAAATCGAGGTTTTGCTTGTTATTGCAAATCAGGACAAAATAACACTGCAGTAAAATTACCGACAGCAAAATTTATCAAGAAAAAATCAACAAAAATAAGCTTCTTCAACTCTGAAGTAATGCTTTTTTTTCAATAGACTACAAATAATGAAAACTGTCAAAAAATATAGTTCTTGAAAATAAAAAATGTTTCTCTGATAAAAATAACCAAACAAACTCTTCTGCTTATCAAACTGACAATAAATATTTTAAAATTGCATATTGAGCATAGTCAATGGATACCGAAAAGGCAGATATAAATTCGTCCTTTGCATCGGCTTAATTGAATCTTTGCTGTCTTCATGACAGGCAGGCATGTCCACAAAGAACAAATGGTGTATCATATATAGTAAAAATCCTATTGCCGTAACCGAATGCCATAGACCATATCCAATGCATTGATACGGTTAAGAATGCATTAGAATTAATTCATTGATTATAAATTTTGTAACATACAACAGACAGACGATGCGTCAAAGATTGAGTGTGCAACTCTCGAATCACCTTGCTATTCAGAAGCAGATTGAGGCATCTAAGCGGATCACTGTTATGCAGTTCATTACGAGAATTTAAATGAAAGATGGGTTTTCTCTTTATTCTGTTTGTTTGTCTCATTATATCGTGGCTTATGATATATAATTTTGGCACAATATTCTGAATAATTTTACCATTAATCATACCATTATTTTTTGTAGAATGTTGCGCTGCATTCAATGCTACAACAAGAAATCGTGTCTCATTAAAAAAAGGATTTTATTGGTTTAAAAATGTCCACAAGAAACTTGATAACAGCATCCTGTGCACTGGAAACGCTTTGATGGTAGCAATATATTACTTAAACAAAACGTAGTTGATTGAGTTTCAAAACCAAATCTCTACTAAGAAGTTTAAAACATTGAGAAAATAATGCGACAATTAGGTGGAACTTTATTTATACGGAGAAAAATGAATTCTATCACCTATCATTACTTTTGCATTAGCGAGAATGCCTTAAAGAATTTCGACTAGTACAAGAAGCCGCGAGTTCAAATCTCACTCTGGCCAGTTACGGTAACCGGTTCTTTCTGGGACTGTAAAAAAATACAAGTAACTGGCACTATCGTAAGGGCAATAGAGCATGTGATATTCAGCACTCAATCGTATACAACTATTTATTAGAAGTACCACTAATTATTATAAAGTTTATTCTCGCTATTTTTATCATTTACTTTTCACAGTTTAGTAGGAAATATTTTTCAAGCCGTCATAAATAATAGCAGAGATGACCGGAATATAATCCTTATATTTATGAATAATGTAATTATTTGATTTTTATCATCAAGCAATAATTATTATAACAAGATCTGTTGTGTTTCAACATTCCAGGAAACATCTATTTTTTTACCAGTCGCTTGCAGACAAACAGTCCCCACGGAGGCGGATGTTGCTTGCAACTTAAAATGTACTTGCTTCAAATCAAACTCTTAGTGTAATTATACTGCTATGTTGTACTAGAAGTTCGGTTACGTATACTCGTGCAATAAAGAAAAAGTTTAAGTGTGAAAAATATTGAGTTTTATTTTTTTTTCAGTTGAATAAAATTACATATATATGAAAAATACCACATGTATTACAAAAAATCTCAGGTAAGTTAATGGATAATAACAGCTAGTAATATCTTTATAAAATCAGTTTTTTCAAAGCTTGCCTGGCAAAGTGTAAATTCTGCATTTTAAATACGTCAGGTACCTATATTTAAAAAGTTTTCGTCAATTTAACACACCAAATTTGAAATAGGACAATAATTCAACGAAAATAAAATATAACTGGAATTTGAAACGTCATATAACAAGACCATACCAAATCAATTGCACCAATTTGAACAAAAATTCCCAACAGTTAAAAGATGGCGGTAATTATTTAAAAGTAATCTCAAAGTTTAAGTATTTAAAATTAATTTAGTTTAAGTATTTAAAATTAATTGAAAGCTAAAAACATTAATTAACCTCTGAGTATAGGATAAATGCGTTGGTACAAGTCCGGTTCCAAAAATATGGGACTCAAATTAGAATTAAATGGTGCTCTATCAGCGGTTTCTTCTTAGGACAATTGTACTAAGAGTATCGAAAAAGTCGTTACAGATAAATCTGAATTTAAATACATTATGGGTATCGTATCGTTTAGGGCAAAAATGCAGTGGAACTGTGATATTACTGAATCTGTGGTTTTAAATTGTAAGAGCGACCACTGACACGACGGTCTCTTTTCGTGGTCAAAGAAAAAATGCTGAATTCGAATTTTCTAACGGTTAGTTGGCTTAGACTATTATTCACTCCGTATTGAGGGGAATAAAATATAAAAATTAAACATTAAAAACGCAATAATGGAATAATAAATTCCAGGAATACCAATTTGCAAAATCGAGCTTTAAATTAACAATAAAATATAGGTAATGATTTTTTAATGTTGTAAATAGCACTTTTCAGTAGTTTGATTTGTTAAAACTTGAATATTTATGATTTATTTAATAAACAAAATAACAATTTGCATTCAACAGGTAGAGTATGCCAGGCAAGCAGAAAAATGCAATTTCCAAAACTGTTATAAATTGACTGAATTAGATTCAACATAGCAGCAGCATGAAATGCACTGGTTTCATCGAAGACGCCCAGAACATGCTTTCTTTGTTGTTACATATGCTTATCTAGTTCCTTTTATTTTTCTTTCTTTTTTATTTATAAGATCTAACTAAACTAATCCTTTTTAATAGACAAAAAAGAAGATAATCGTAGGTACCGTTAATATTTTATCATGTTAACCCTAATTCTATTGCTTAAGTACATATTATTATTTCTCTCCTAAGTTATAAGTTTTAGGAGCGTGATGTGGAAAATCCTCGTGCTTCTTGGGAGCCTAATTTAATGCGTTTTGAGGTATACATTAAGCAATTATTTCCATTATCACTAACACACCTACGCGACTGTGGGCCGACTCTGTGGAGCACCCCTTAATTTACAAGTTCGAGATGAAAAAAAAAGTTAGTGCGTCTCTCACGCAAACGTTTAAAGAATCACCTAGCATCTACCTACGTAGATAAATGGTTATTCACCTGAGTATTACACGAGAAGTGCCTTCTCGTAGGTCCTGTACAATGGTAACCTGGCGTGCACTGTCTGTACTGGCTGGAAACGCCGCCCCCGCATGTCCTACTGCACTGGCTAGGAGAGGACCATTCAAGCCATGGACCGCGATCCGGCTCATCGTCTCCAACTGTCACGTAACTGCCTGGCAGGTATAAGTGTTCCCCTTGATGTCTTTTAAATCGATCACGATGGTGTCGTATGTGCTGTAAAATAAAAGAGAAAAACGAGATATGAGCATTGATAGTAAGAGAAATAATAATTTTGATTATCTAGTGCAGGGGTCGGCAAACTTTTTTAGGACAGGGCCAAATCGTAACGAAAATTAAGTTCAGCGGGCCAGCTTGTAAACTCTAACGTGTATATTTTTTATTAAGTGTTCCTCTGTGTTTTATTGAACCGAAAACAATGTACCAAAAAGTTTCCGTCGTATCATACAAGGTGTTTCTGACTCAGGGTGAATCTTAAAGTTACAAAACTTATTTTTTTTTTCAAAAACACCCTGTATATTCTTATATTTTTCCGCAACATTCCCTATAGGCTTTAGTGGTTTTATTTTAAATTATTCCTATTGTTTTATTAACTTTTCCAAATGGTCAAATAATTTTTATTGTGGATTATAAATAACATTACAATAAATTATTATTGCTGGTAAATATTATAATAATCATTGTTTTTTATATGTTAGTACCCAGAAAAGTACGCAATATATAAACCAAACAGTAAATATTAAATATTAAAAGTTTCATCTTCATCTGCTTCGCATTTTGCAAAATGAGGCAAAATGCGAACAAAAAGTTAATAAAGTGTTTGTGTGATATAAGAATTTACAGAGGATTGAAGTAGCTACATAATGGAATCTTTGCAGACGATGTGGTAATAATAACAGACAGTGAAAAACAAAGAAAATTTGAACATATGGAAAGGAAACATGGAAGAAGAGGACATGACAATAAACATAGAACAAGTTAAAATCCTGGGAAACCAGAATGTTGAAACTAAAATTGAAATAAATGATACTAAATAGAGTAAATGAGAAATTTTAATATTTAAGATTTAACATTGGAAGAAACAGGAAAACAAGATGCTGGAATAAACGATTGATAAAACAATCAAGTACTACGCAGTAAACCAAAAATTTATTAATAAAAAAGACAAAAAAGACAAACCTATAGTAGTGTTATGAAGAAAGCCAAGAAAAACAAGATTCCACTATTTTAGGGCATTCGGAAACACATCCCAGTAGTTCAATACCTGCTACTTCTGAAGATTTGGGCACCTTGAAAACATCTGACCAGAAAATTTTTAAGTAAAATAGTATTCATTTTTAGGAATTCTAATCCAATCTAGATCACAAGAAATGAATTGCGACATATTTTTTTGTAATACTTCAACGAATGTCAGTATCTTTTTATTTAAAATAATTTGAAGGGACGAAAGTTCAGTTGAGAGGGCATAAGAAACAGAAGCAATAATTACTATTAATGCACGGAACGATTGTCGAATTGTTCTCCTTTAAGAAAATATTAATAATTTCTCGAGTTTCCAAAAATCTCAAAAACTTTTCACTATTGCACCATCGAACTGGCGATGGTTAACTCGCTGAGAGCCAATAAAGTTAACCACTACCATAATTGGTTCAATAATGCAAAATATATGGAGGTGTTTGATGAATTATGCAATGACTTATTGAAAGCTTTGCACAAAACAAAAATACTTGGGCAGTATCAACAATGACTGTTGACTCATCAAGATTTAACAAAAACCACTAGACATTTTTTGCCTTCTCCACTAAGAAGCGTATTGTGATATTCTCAATTTATCTGACAGTCGCTTGAGCTGAGAGGTCAACAGAAAAAACAAACTCTCTTCTTTGGGCACACTTCTTCAGCTTTATGGTAAATCTATTCATGAATATTTCAAATTTAATTCTAAATAAGGTTAGAAATATTATTGCGAAGTACGCCGAAAGCGTTCATAGTAAATGAATTAACCGGACTTATTTACCGCGACATCAGTCGGTGAATAGTAGATGTAGATACCTCGGTACAATATTTTGTAAACCCTTATTGTGGTAAGAAAAACTATCGGCATACCTAATTAACCGCTTGGTTACTTACAACTTACGCGGGCCGGATTGAAATACGCAGCGGGCCGGTTTGGCGCGGCTAGTTTGGCGACCTGATTGTAAATGGAGGCAGTTGGCCGTTCATGGGAAACGTTCGGCTACAAACTACTTGTAACTCATAGATAATTGAGCAATAATAGTGACCATTGATACTTGATATCTACGGGGAACTTTGGTATCATTTATATTACGTACATATTTAACTAATAATTTCATAAATTATTCGACTGAAACTTTTTTCTTGTCTATAAACATATTCTGGCCAATAAAATTAAAGTAAAGTAGTCCATCTACGTGCCCTTGTGTTCCCTAAAATGAGTAGAACGTTTGATACGTTTTGAACGTGTGATAAAAAAGGATGAAGAATATGATTTCTATTATCAGTTAATAAAGACGAGAAATACGCATGTTATTCTGTTGGACGGTTGTATGACAGATATACGCTACGATATACCATTTTGACACCGTATGCTATCGCTGTCTAACGACAAGCACTCACCACTGTTCTCTATCCTTGTCTAACTACTGCAAAATGCTATCCCCACATCGATCTTTTCAATTTAAATCGATTCAATATAGTCCTCATTCCGTCTACCGCGACGTGAGGGCAACGATTCGCTAGATATGCGTAATTCACTTCAATTTTAGCCGGCGCGGTGTTCGACTCATTTCGTTTATTTCTTAACAAGGCGTTGCTGGATATTAGGGTACGATCCTAAAATTTTATAACGGTTAGTAAGTTTTGATCGGGGTCAGTAATTTTATATAAAAGGAATTTATAGGCCCGGAGAAAAAACAATTTTACGGTGGCAATTCAAGCGCAGTTACACGCGATTTTTCCGTAATATTATATCGCGTTTCTTAGCGCGAGTATTATTCGTAATAAAATGGTTTTGCACCTACGGTTTGCATTAATATATACATGAAATAAAAATGTCCTAGCGAAAAATGTTAGTGATATCGAATAAGTTTTGTGCATTAGTGGAATTAAGCTATGACATTCTAACAAATGCTGCGGTTTTAATAATAGTGCCAAAGAGTCCTTTAACGTTTACATAATACTACGTATCGATTAGCACATTCCAAGAACTTTTACTCGACGATTATACTGTCGCCTGGAATTTATGAATTTATGATTAGTAAATTCCGAACATTAATATTTTTCAATAATATATTATTTACCGACGAATAGGTACTTACTTACTTTATTTAACTTTATTTACTTATTGTTTTTTAGATTCTGTGTTTGTTATTTTATTTGATTATTGACTTTTAAACTGCTTTTCATTCTTTTTTTTCTTTTATGTTGTTTATGAGCTCTGTCATTGAAATTTATAGTTTACATTATCTGATGGTTCGATTAAAAATAATATTAATAGAAAAGAAGCATGATAGATTTTATTTTCGAATAAGTATTTCTTATTATTTCCCTTTTCACTAATGCAAAATGTATTGTTGGGTTATTTTCTTTTAAACAGTCTTAATGTGTTTATAATACTCCCTTAGACATTGGTTTTTAATATCCATTAAGACCAGATCTAGCGCGGAAACGAATATCACGCTCATTTCGTTTGAGTATGCGATGTCGAACGTTAATAAATCAGTTATTGCAGCCTCGGGCGTAGGTACGCCTACAGCTTCCCTTTGCGTCGCCAAAACGCAATCCCAAGCTTGCAACTTTCACCCGTATGCGCTGATAATTTTTATTGAACTCACATTGCACAGTAAAGTAGGCCGAACATTTCTTAGGAAAAGACATCAGATGCCTCACAATAGTGAGACAGACTATTGCTGTGCCGGCACCCCGGTTTTCGTAAATTCAGTTAATAATATCCGATTTGCCTTTGCCAGTTCGAGAAAATTTCTCTGAAAGTAATGTTAATTTTGTACATGATTTAGTAATGACTTAATGCATAATTTATTAATGTTTAGTTTTTAAATTAATTTCACTCTTTATATGTTTGGCTTGCTATGTGTCATATCCTTCTTAGAAGTTTTCGTCGATTATCTGTGCGTTAGCGCAGCGCCGGCAGCTGGTCCATGTATACGACTGTTTAATCTTTATTAACTATTTCCAGTAGACGCAAGCGTGAGTAGTTAATTCTTATTTGTTTGTGCCATTTCGTCATTTATTATTTGAATTTGAATTCGCGTTTATTGATTTATTTCGCCATCAAGGACTTCGCTTGATAATAATTTTATTATATTCTTGTGTACCCAATTTAGATATAAGATCCTTTTTTTTCGTCTGGAAGATATTTTTAGTTTATTTCTTTTTTCGTTTATTTATTGCTGATTTGTATTATTTATAATCACCTCGGTGGGTGAATAGAGCATTTGCTTTATTTAAATTTTCTTGTAATTTACTTGAATGTTCCACGTTTAATTTTGTTTGTTTTCATTGAAAACCACATGATTGATTGATATAAAAATTCTTCCTGAACAATTTGTTTCTTCTTTGATAAAGGATTTGCTTGTCCTTTTGTAATTTAGAGTCTGAGCAGTTTTGATTCGACAGGACCTTTGTCCACGTTTTTCTGCACAATTGTAATTAACATTTTTTTTTTTTTATAAATTATCATGTTATTTACGTCATTTCCAAATTCTTATTTTTATTTTAAACCTTTTCAATTTTTGGGTAATTAAAGAAGTCAATTCTTTACCCACAATTACTCGTATAGTTAATTCCGAGTACCCTGAGTTAATTGTTCTTTTGCCCTTTTTTTTTTATCCGTGAGCTAGCTATTTTATTATTCATTTTAATTTTCATTTGCTTTTCTTTGGTACGGTACGCAGCAGTATGTTGAATGAATGAATGAATGAATAGGAGTTGTAGATTTTTTTTTTTTTTAAAATGCCCTAACAAATTATACTATTATTATACTAATTAACAAATTATATTAATATAATGAACAGTGTGTATAACTTTAATTCTATAAATAAATCGGTCAGTACAAGAAATTTATATAATTTTAAAATTAAATTAAAACTCATCCAAATTAAATTATCAGATAAAAGCATATATTTAAGAAACGAATCAGAAAAACTATATTTAAAGTAGAATATTTTTCTTTATCATATTTTAACAACAAAAAAAAGAATCTTAGGCAATAAGCAAGTAATACATAAAAAGTGGTTTTATATTCAACCGGTTCAACAAAATTTAATCTCACAATGATTCTATTATTTACGAATCTTAGACTACTCATATTATTATACTTATATTTGTTTCGAATGGAAGATTCGATTTAGTGAGATTTCGAAGGCATAGTTCAAAAGTTTTTATTCAAGTTTTAGCATCGCATTTCTATTCGAAAAAGGCCATTTTAGATAATAGTAAGATTTCATACTGCCTAACTTCAAGTCGCAAAAGAAATGTATATGACATAGATATAAATAAACTAATCCAGTGCTTTACAAGAGTTCAGTTAATCACAAAAACAAAATTGTGCCTTCACCAACATGAGGAAACTCATCGCATAGGTGATTAAGCATCAGATGATTGGCAGGAGCTCAATTAATTTAATATTAGTTAAGTATCTGGTGTTACCCTGATGCGAAACTGAGCTGGAAAAATTACTTAGTTAACATAACGATCAGGGCTTACGTAACTATTCTGGCGCTGTAGAGTTACTGAAAACCTTGAAACTTAAGCCGACGGTGATCATTGATATACACTGCTTATAAGACTAGCGATAACATCGCATAGTTTGATGGAGAAGGACAGAGCGTCTCCAATGAAGTCTAATTGCTGTCAGAGACAGCATTGCTGGGATTCACTGGGTTAATCAACAGCACAGAACCGCTTCTTGAGACCATGTGGGCCTCCTTTCGCTGGAGCTTATTGAAAACGGAGCTATGAGGAATCTTTCTTGAAAACCAACAACTTGTGGCATCCCAACACTAGGGTTGAGGGCACACTGATACTACGGATATGTTTGGACGAGCCAGCTGCAAGCACACGACAGTATGCACCAGAAATATCTTCACTGAAAGGTGAAAATCTCCACCCGAACAGGACAGGCCGTAGTGATATCATGCTCTTATGACTTGGACTGATTTATGGACGGATTCAAATCTAGGCACGGAGCCGTATTGTGATGAGCCCTAATCAAAGGATATCCTGAGCATGGAGAGCATGCGATGTTTCCAGCAGAGTATTCGCCCTTGCAGCCTGTGCAGAATATTGCAAAGGTGGCTACATGAGGAGGAAAAAGTATAATGACTGACCCAGTCTTCAAGGAAGTCTCGATCCTGTAACTGGGTCACACTAATAGAGACTGCAACATCCATCAATACACTGGCACGACTCACGGTGTCCTGATTCTGTGCCAGACATAGGATAAAAGCATAAATAGCCGAAAACTGCCAAGAGGCTCTAACAACCTTCATAGTTCAGAGCCCGTACGTGAATTACCAGTACTCTGCTAAAAGAATTTTGGACCTGGTTAGATAAAGAATACAAAGAAATGGAGGTCGACTGCTGTTCAACTCCATAGTAAAACGTTAATAGGGATGGATCTAATTCTCGATAACCTACTCAGACGCGCAAGAAATGAGTGAAACGCATTACGGTTGCTAACTGTACCTATCCCTGAAAAGCATCTTCACACAGTGACTAACGACCTGAGCAGAAGATGCGAACTGCAGAGAGGACACGTTTACATGTATTTATATATGTGGAAGAAGTTTTGAGGTAGAAATTTTTCGGGAAGATCTTGGAGTCCTCGAGGGTTCTCAAGTTTCCACTGGGCAGATACTGGGCTTTATAAGAACACAAGCTGCTCGAGGGAAGTAAAGATTTAATAAGGACGTACAATGAGCACCTAGCTAAGGGTTTTAGACTATACGTACCCACCCTAACTTAAAAAAAAAAAAAACATACTAGAATGGAAAAATAAAAATGAAACAAGGAACGCCTTCTAAGTACTACACATGAGTTATATTCTTAATACCCATATAAGTTACATATCATTATGTCATCTTAATTCCTTAATCTTAAGTTTTGTGACTTTGTTGAAAAGTACGTCACTTAACGTTCTCTAGATTATATTAAGATAACATTAAATCCGTACCGCTGTAATAATAATATTTACGCAACACTCTTAGGAATAAGTTGAGTTTTAAGTTACAATTTGTAATGTTATGAATAAATGATTCTTTTAAGAAGTCGTGTTGGGAACAAAAAATATAATTCATGTTTATTTCTTCGAATGAGCAATAAAATACGTTCGCAGTTCCATTTTACTGCATATACAACGCGTAACTACAATCCGATCATTTGAATCATTTAACTCATCCCACTATACCTCCAGGCTTGCAAATGCACTTGCCTGTTTCAAGTGATCTAGTTGACGTATTTACAGCTACTTCCAATTGTGCGTCTAAATATTTATCATGCAACTCATTAGGAATACCAACTACAACGATTCGAATCATTTAGCCGGGTAACTCTTAATTCGAGTTCTGAGTTGGAATCGGGCAAATTAATTGGAAGCGGTTTAAAGTAGAGTTATGCAGCACTTTGTTTATTACCATCTTACAATTATACGATATTAAAAAAAAAGTAGGTGCGCATGACAGGGAGCGAGTAAAGGTTATTTTAGGTCTTTACTTATGTGGTAATAATAATAGATTTATAACTGAATACAATGAATCGAAAATACGTTCCGAATTCCATCCAGATCGTGTTCAAGTAATTTTACCGGCGATATTGAATGGATTTATTTCCGGATATTTAAACAAAAAACGTGACCGCCTCCGTTTCTCTAACAGCACGATCGCCGCGAACATGATCAATAAACTTATAAATATTCTTAAACGGTAGCCAAATAAATGCGGAGGATGTAAAAATAAATTAGCCTCGCCGTTATTATTCGTCTCGCGATAGATCGTGATTTGATTATCAAAAAGGTGTTGCGCCTTTGAATCGCGGATACACCGTGTCAATAGAAATTTATATTGCGTGCATGATTAATTCGTCAGAGTTTCTAATAATAGATGTGTAGTGTCTACGATGGAATTACTTAATTGCATTGTTGCGTTCATGATAATTATAGTGTTAAAAGTCGTAAAGTATTCCAGTTTTCTCAGTTCGTTTTAATGAAATTTATCGAGTTATTAAAAAAGTATAAAAGAGGGAAAGTGTGTTACGTGTACATATAGGTAATCTAAAGGAATGATTTCGTCCAAAATAAACAAACACATTCGGAATATTCCATATTGCTGAATTCCTTAAAATCAAAGTTTTTTCTTAATAAATACAAGCTGTTATGGTAACGCCGGCGGCGATCCATATTTACAGTTATCGTATAAATTACTAATTCAATTGCACTTGTTATTAATTTCATCACACATCGCTAGACGATAAATTTTGACAGTGACTGACAAGTGGATAACCTGTATAATATTTATTTAATCTATACCCTCATTTCAAGAAAGCGGCATCTTATAATTTATAGAGGAATCATGACTACCTAGATGTAATTCATTTTGAACGATCTGTATCTCTTTTTTCAGAGCTGCAATAAATCGCAATATTTTTTTTTATTTATGTACAGCATAGGCCTGGGAAGATGATGCTAATTGCAAATTTCGCCAAGAGGAGAAGAAAACACCATTCATGTGCTGTGCCAATGCGACAGACTAGCGAGGACAAGCTTTCTAGTAATGGGCATGGAGAATTCCATAGCAACTACACAATGAAGCCGCTCTCAACGATGATAGGCCCAATTAAGAGGGCAAAATTAGAGAGCGTCTTCTAGGAAAAAAGGGATCACAATAGATCTGAAAAGGTTCGCGTGTGAAACAGGTTCATGGCCACCCCAAGCCTCATCTAACCTAATCTAACGCTCTAGTAGCACGAATCTGTTCAACAACTTTCCAAATATCTGTTTATTATGATATTTTAATGATGACGTACTTCTGGGAATACACCCGAGATACAAGAAACCGATACTCGCTGATAACTAGTCAGTACAAAATAGAGTATGCCTAGGCAGTAAATAAGATAAGCTAATGAGAACTTACTTAAATCACTTAAACAGCGCAAATAACTTAAGGCATAAGTAGTCCAATACTAGTAACAACAACATATTTTTTTTTATGAACTTAAAGATATATCGAATTTCCATTTAAAACAACAAAGTTACGCAAGCTATAGCTAACAAAGTTTTCCTAGTACTGCTGTGTACAGATAGACTTGAAATGCAAAATGAAATTAACAAGGAAAAAAGAACAAGCTAGCTCAAACCGAAAAATTTAAAAGGGCGCCAAAGAACAATTAACCAGAGTTACCCTCCGAATTAAAACTTGAATCTAACACGAAAAGAATTGTGTACTGAATGAAATCTGACTTTCTTAAATACCCCAAAAATTGAAAAGTTTAAATAAAAATAAAAGAACAGAATTTTTTTACCCAACGAAGATAATTAACAACCAAATTGATTATGCAAGAGGGTAATTACATTTGTGCAGAAAAAAACCCGTGAACGAGGTTCTAGCCTAAATTTAAAAACTGCACTTGGATTCTAAAATTACAATAGGACAATGCTATTTTTCTATAGCAAAGCAAAAGTTTTGGTTGTTCGTAGATAATCCAATATCTTTCAATTTCAAACACGTGGTTTCAAATTAACACAAACTAAATTAAGCGTGGACAAATTCTAGTAAAAAAAAAAGAAAAATTTAATGCAAGCACAAAGCTTCTACTCACTCAAACCGAGGAGATAGTAAAATAAAAGTGAATCAGCAAAATAAGAACCAAAAATTAACTCTTTACCTATAATGAAGAGAATTAACACTATCTTCCTGCATAAAAATAATAAATGATCTTATATTACAATGTGCACACATCAATGTATAAACATTATTATAAAAGCGAATTCTTGATGGACGAAAAAAAAGACAATTTATGCAAATTAAATTACGATATCAAAATGAAATACAAAATGGCAAACAATGATACCCAAAAATCCTGTACTCACGGTAACAGTCGACCAGGAACTGCCTGACAAAATTCCACAGTCGTTTCTCTAACAAAACAACGCAGACTTACACACATACGCCAACATTCAAAGACAAATAATTGAATGGAATTAATTTAAAAACTGAAGGATTTATTAAATAATCAAACAATAAAACTCATTTACTTAATTATTAAATAAAATAATCTAAATTTGCGAAAACCCTCTCGGAACATTGATAAATGGCTGACCGGAGTAAACAAGACAAATCTATGCACAACTAAAAATACACTCGCGAAGAACGGGGTGTCTACCACAGCACGATCGTAGACTACTGGGACCAACGTTGAATGTTGCATTCAATCAACCAAGGACGTATATTTCACTGGTATCTAACTAAGTGATTTCACAAAGTAGATCTTTCTTTGGAACATTACATTTTCGAAAAAAATTGAAAAGAAATATATAGAAGAAGAAGGATTGATTTAAGTTTTAGTGTTAAACAGTACTTTTGACATACAGATAAATTTTTGGAACACAATTATATTGCGTAATAATTTTTTATATTGTAGATCTAATCACTATACTCTTTGTGTTCTGGCACCGCGGGTTTCGAAAATTCAATTTGTATTTTATTAATTCCAAATTATCTTTATCAACGTCGGGAAATGTTCCACAGTTTTAATAATTTTAATTTTGAAAAAGATTTGTTAATTGATTTGATTGTTGAATTTATTTAATTGTTCAGTTGTTGATTATTTTTATTGAATTGTACATATTGGCATTCATCAGTATTGTATATTTTTAGTTTATATTCTAGAATTTTCTTAGACGAATTCTGCGTTGCGAGAGCGCACGCATTTGTAAATTATATATATGCCGCCGTGTTTAACCAAGGTCTCAGTTATTGACGATGTCGTGTAAGTACAGTTAAATTTTATTTTCTTTGCTGCCTTTTTGTAAATTCTTTGATTTTAAAAATGTTGTTCGTTTAATTTGATCATCCTTCAAGAACTCTTTAAATAATAATGGTTATTGTATTTTTGTATACGCAGTTAGTTATAGATCTTTTATTATAATTGTTCTAGAGGTATTGTTTTTTTTGTTTAAAGAGTTTATTTTTTCCGTTCTTAGTTTTCAAATTAGTTTTTTTATTTTTAATCACCTCGGTTTAGGTGAAAAGAAGCATTGTGCTTGTATTTAAATTTCAATTTTGTAAATTTTACTTGTTTTGTCCACGTTGAAATTTATATTTGTGTGTTGTAATTTTGAGACCACGTGGATTTTTGTGAAATAGGTTTTTCTTCTAGAACAAATTTGTCTCTTTGTTTGTTAAAGGATTTGAATTGTCCTTTTGTAAATATTAGATTCAAGCAGATTTTGATTTTGGCCAGGACTCTCAGTCCAAGGTTTGATTTTTCCTGTGTAAATTGTAATTAAATGTTTTTTTTCTTTTTTTTTTTTATAAAAATAAATATAATGATTGTTAAGTCATTCAAAATTCTGTCTTTTTATTTTTTGAATCAACCATTTGAATCTTTGGGGATTTTAAAGAAAGTCAATTTTTCAAACGCCCACATTTTTCTTTTCATGATAGGTTTTATTGTGAGGGTAACCTTGAGATTATTAGTACTTTTGCGCCCTTTTAAATTTTTATCCGCTGAGCTAGTCAATTTATATTTTCATTTTTTTTTTTAAATTCATTTTGCATTTATGCTAGTATCATCAGTACACAGCACTATGTATATATCGTGATTGAACTCTGCAAAAATTGTTACCATTTGACTACAGCGTTATCGCTGTTATACTCTGTATATTAAACAATGTAATTTCAGAAATTTGTGCATCATGCGCATTAGTTGCGGGCTAATTCGTTTATTTATAGAAGATTACGCAAGACGTCTTTGTCAGGCATACAGAACAACAATGAGCTTTTAAATTTTTCATTACACTTTGTTTAATAATACTCACACGTTTGTTCAAATTAATACATATCGTGTAGGAGTCCAACTATTTTGTTCTTATGAATATTTACAAATCCAGATTGCGTGAAATGCACTTCCGGCCGTGTTTTTCACTCCGTTTACGCTCAAGGACTCGGTTTCATAATGAATCGCTTCTGATAAATTTCATCAGTTCGCTTGGCCTATTTAATGTCACGGTAACGTAGTTGAATCTCTTATCGTTTATAAATCACTACTACGCTACTATGTCCGTACAAAATCCCATCCTATCTTTTTGTATTTATAAACTATGCTTTACGCGAACAACGTAATACGTATGCTGACTAAGGCAATAAAGGATTGATTTGAACGAGACGAGTGCAGAACACGTAATAAGGTTGTGTATAAGTAATTTTTAATTTAATTTAAAACAAAAATTTCTAATGTCTTAATACGCTAATTATTCATAATTATTATCACGTACTTATAATAATGCAGGAGCAAATTTTACATTTCCTCTACGTTTTCTAATCATTCAAATTTAAAGCATTGTCAAATATTACGTGTATTTTACTTTACTGGAGGAGTCATGAATGATTTAACACATACATTAAACGAGTCGCTAAATTTGATCGTTTACATGGACGCAAATGATGCAGGTAACTACATGATTAAGTTGCGGTTTTATACAGAATATCCATTAAGTAAATCATTCGAGGTCAATTTTAACAAAATCGTTAACCGGCGTATATGTGACACAAAATAGGGTTGATTACAGGCATTCTAATTTTACTGAACGAGTCGTTAATAACTTAACGCCTGCATGAAACGAGTCGCTATGTTTGATCGTTTACATGGACGCAAATTATGCAGGTAACTACATGATTAAGTTGCGGTTTTATACAGAATATCCATTAAGTAAACCACATACAAAACATTCGAGGTCAATTTTAACTAAATCGTTAGGTGATATGGAATAGGACTCATTACCATATATAAAATCAAAATATAATAAATTGTGTAAGATATACACCACAACATCTAGTGTCCATGTGTATACTACTAGAACACTTATATTTTGCTTAATAAAATTATACTATCTTGAATTATTATAGTATTAAAAAATCCATTATATAAATTAACTTTGAAATATTTGAAATCATATATTTTATGGTTCCTTCGTAGTGATAACTACCAAAAAATCGTACAATATTGGTAATTATATCCGCTATTACTCCCCACTATAACGCCCACATATGTAATTAATAAATAGTAGATTAAGCTTACCTCTGATAATAAAGCTATAAGGAAGAGCACTTTTGGAAAGGATTAGAAATTTTTACGGATGGGTTGAAGGGTGAAGGTGGTATAAGAGCGGCTTTTGTTGTTTATAATAGAGGTATTGAAATATATAATTAAAATTAGGGGATCATTGCATTAATTTTAGGCACAATTAATTGCCATAAATAAGACAGTACGTACATACTAGGCGTGAGTGGGATACTGATAGGGCTATGGGCTAATTTCAGTTACTTTGAATGGCAGGTGGACTAGGAAATTTATCGGTAGCGTTATACGCTTTACAGAAATGAGAATTAATTTGTCGTATCGGGTGGTAGAAATAACGGATCACGGTAATTTTAAATCATTTTTGAGTAGAATTGGGAAGGTTAATGATTCGCATTGTGAATGTGGTGGGATAGATAGCGCGGGGCATGTTTTATTTGAATGCCCACTCACTGATGAGTGGTAGTCGCGTACGAAAGTTAGGGCATCAGCTAAGGGGTTAAATTGGTCGTGGCGCGAAACAAGTATCAGAGATAATGAATCGGTGGAATGGTGGGATGTTTTTAGTAATGCTGCTAAAGCATTAAATAGGTTACGGTGTGGTATTTAGAGTTGTAGGGTAGTACGCATTTGTAAATGAATATTTCATACCTTTAGCGGTCTGAATTAGTGTTAAATTTTAGATATTAGCATAGTTGGGCTGTTTAAATACCGGGTGTCCAGCCTAAGATGCAACGGTTCATAGCCGATTTATTATTGTTTTCTTGAAAAAATTGTTTCAATAATGTTGCCTCAAATTCATATTCTACACATGTTAAAAATTAGTTTCAGTAATGGCGGACTTCCGGTTGTATCGGAAGTAGATACTAACTTTATTATTTTAAATGGAACACCCTGTATATTATTGCACTTTTGGATTCCTTGTTAAATTTAAATAACAATACATTAGGCATACATTGGACTCAAGTTGAACCGTTTCCGAATTACATGACGTTTTTTCGAAGAAAATGACATTTGTGGTGTCTTCGGTGTTTGGAAATATCTCCGGAAATACGAAAATTAGAAAAATGCGGTTTTCAGTTTTCGCTTAACCATGAAACAGCAGACGTCTTTTATTTTAAAATTGTTGCGTTTAAATTACAGCGGTATTAAATAGGGATCTGTAATGTTGGAACTCTAAAATCATGGATAACTTGATTTTTTTAAATTGAACGGTATAGCAATTTTTACATAAATGGATGTAAAATTTAATTTTCTTTCGATTTTATACGGGTACCATTGTGTCTATCTCCAACAGTTTTGTAGATATTCGCGATTTTTCAGTTTTTCACGATAGATATACCGTACGCGCTATTCTAAATGCGAACACACGAATAATTCCTCGAAGCGCGCCCGCTCTTAATGCTGGCTCAGCGACGATACGAATACGAAGACGAGGTAGGCCTGATTGGGAAACGCAACGCATTCATTCAGGATGAGTGTATTTAGAAAATTTACGTTGTATCTACCTATCTAGTTAGAAATAAAAAAAATGATCGCATATCCAACATTTGAAATAGTCACTAATCAATTATTTGTCTTTTGTTTCTTCAAGTAATATTTAAATACCTACTTCTGCTAGTAATTGCCCCTGATATTTTCAGTAAACGTCAGCACATTGGTGTTTGTTTGAAATTGTTTTTTAATGAAACGCAAAAGGGTTTCGAAAATGGAAATTAACAAAATAAGTTTCAAGTAATGAAAGTATCTCCGACTAAACTGTGATTACAACTTATAAAAGAAGTGAAAGGGAAAAAATAGTGAAAACAGTATTAATTCCAGCCAAACAAGTGCTTACATAAAAATGTACAATCATACACGCAATAACTATTATAGAAAATGCACACCGGTAATTCACGATGTATCTAGTGTTTGGGGTTGATTCGGTTTTAGTTGTATATTGCGAAGCGCCAGCCACCTTCTCCTCGTATTTCACCAACCTTGGGATTGGCAGCAATAATACTGACGTGCTTAGAAAGTGGCCAACAGAACACAATAGGGCTACTGGAAACAAAAAAAACGGTCTAAAAGATATTTGAGATGTTTAAAGTGGCATCTTTAAAGTCAAAGTAGGCTCTGCCTCACAATACTGTCGCTGCATTGGATGTGGAGGACCTGTGAGAGGCCTACGAGATCGCCAGATCTTACGATTTCGATTATGTAGTGCCCGAAACGGACAGCATTTTGAACATTTAATATAATAGTGTTATACAAATTCTGGGTACAATGACAACACTAGCGTTTAAAGTGTAGCCTGCTGCGAGCAAGACGCTCAATGTGTACGTAAGGCATAATTGGATAGAGTAATGTAGTTCGAAAAATGTGCTGAATGATTGACATACCGGTAATGTTGTGTTTTCTTTTGTCTTTGCTATGTTCATCTTCGATGTTTCAGAACGCGCTTTAGTAAATTCTACATTTTTTAAATTTCAAGTTTTGTTTGTTTTCAGTGGTCCTATTGCGTTGTTCTTTCTAAGCATGTCAGTATTGCAATATGTATCTATCGAGAAAAACTGAAAAATTGCGAATATCTCCAAAACTGTTGGAGATAGACACAAGGGTACCGAAAGCTGAAAACCGCATCTTTCTAACTTTCGTATTTCCGGAGATATTTCGAAACACCGAAGACACTACAAATGTCATTTTTTTCGAAAAACGTCATGTAATTCGGAGAACGGCTCAACTTAGCCCCAAAGTATGCCTATTATTTTGTATTATTATTATTATTGTTATTTTGTATTGTTATTTAAATTTAACAAGGAATCCAAAAGTGCAATCATATACAGGGTGTTCCACTTAAAATAATAAAGTTAGTTTCTACTTCCGGTACAACCGGAAGTCCGCCATTACTGAAACTAATTTTAACATATGAATATGGTTTGGGGCAACATTTATTCGAAACATTTTTTCAAAGAAACAATAATAAATCTGCTATGGACCGTTGCATATTAGGTTGGACACCCGGTATATATTTAAAATATAAACCTTTAATTTAATTGCTATTGGTTAGAATAATTAGGAATAAGTCATTGTTAAATATTAGAATAGATACTGCTATTTTATTTGTTTTTAGATTATTACGATTCTTCTGCTATTTCAGCTTCAAATTCGTGACCTGCAAAAAAGGAAGCAGCTACCTGAAGACGTGACGGCTGTCGGAATTAAGGGCACGTGGAGGCTGCCTCTTCCAAAGTTAAAAGGATAGTAGCAATAATTTGCTTGCTATCAGTAACAAGGTGGGACTATTCCCAGGTCCTGCTCCCAGTGTAACGTTTTTCCATGATTTTTTCTGCTGGGAGATAGTCGTTTTGTGAGAGCAAACATAATTACAACTGATGGCTGACCGATTTTTATTTCTGTTATTATTATTAAAAATCATACGGAAATCTAGTTAGAGTAGGAACATTTCAATTGTTTGGAATCCGTGTATGTACTATCTTTCTCAAATTAAATGTGAATCTAAGTCCAATAAATTCTTGATTATTTGTGCAACCGAAAATAGAGTACACGTAAATGTTAATAAAAAATGATTGGGAAACAATTCTAAATTACATATCGCTAGGTATAGAGTACTTGTAGTTTCGGTTGCATAAGCAGTTGAAGATTTGTAGAGCTTAGATTCGCATTTAATTTCAGAAAGATGGTACATATAGTACTTAGGGGTTTAGGATGAATTGTAATTATTTAGTTTTTTTATAAATAAAGTGTAAAACCGCAAGGGACACAATAGATCTCTTAAGTTGCCCTTTATTTACACACATTAACTGTCTCATTTTTCCTGCGATGCAGGTTAGTTTTTTTAAGCTAAGTTCTTTGACATTTGTAATCAAATTCTGTATATGATTTTCAAATTATACGGCTTGGTTTACGATAGCAAAATTTATATAAAGTATATGTTTATAAGGTAGCATTTCTAACTTTCAGTATATTATTTATTTATCTTTAGTAGTCATCACATTTCCTGACCCTCCAACTTTACAAAATTACAATTAGAATGCACTATGTTTCTACAATCCTAGTAAACTATGCGTGTTCCTATGTAATCAATCACACCCGAAATTCTCTGGTGACAGCTCTAAACATTCGTGTGTTGGTTGTAGGCTATAGGTTTCATCAGCTGGCCGACGCGTCATAATTCACAACGCGCGTCAAAAATAAAAAAAAAAAATGCGCGTATCGCTATAAGTTACACCAACGTCGGCGTCGCGTTCTTTAAGAGAAGCCAAATTAATTTTACATTAGTAAAGAACATTTGCCCTCACGCGATTACAATATGTTGTCCTGTCACTAAAACAACATCAAATCTCGTTAAGCGACGTCAGGTAATATAAAAGTCATATGTGGCGTGTTCGCTGTCAGTTGCGTAAAACCTTAGTTTTCTCCTTTTATGTATTTATCTTTATGGATGTTACAATGTGTGTAACTATAGTACCATATAGTACATGCAGAAATTACATACGGCATACGAGATATTATGAAAGAACGTGCTTCTAATACGTAATGTAAAATAATACAAAATTTATAATACATTTATTTATTCATATTATTCAGTTCAACAGTGTGTAACACCAGTTAGAGGACATTTACGCATTAAAAATTTAGTTGAGTGTAATATATAGCTGCGTCGTTTAAATATGGCCAGTGAGGAATTATAAAATAATTTTATTTATAATTTTGGAGGAAAAGCTAAATAGTTACAACCAGAGTTGTTGCAAGGACTAAGAAAAAGTATTTCTAATAATTAGGACAAGAAATCTAGATTATTTTCTTATTTTTGTTTCTAATAATGAGTAAGAAATACGTACTGTTAAAAAGTTCTAAAAGCACCTAGTAAGCAATTTAATTGAAATCAAAACTATTACGGCCTAATACAAAGTAATTACTCTCCTACATAAAAAAATCAACTATCTGAATTAGTTTCCAAATACTTCATGTATTGAAATTATTAACGACCGGTTTCCTAATATAGCCCTTAATAATAATAATATACGAAAAATTGCAAACTCTTTTTGCTCCTGCTCTAATTCGCCTAAGAATAAATTAATAATACGCATACATACATTACCGGCCATTGAGAATTAGTATAATTAAAAAAAAAAAACTCAATATTTAAAACTTTTAACATTATTGTAAAAATTTCTACATCAAAATATTTAAGACGGAAATCAACATTTGTTTAAGCCTATTAAAGAGACAATTTAATTTAACTTAATAGCGGGTAATAAAACCATTACAACCGATTTTAAAAGGAACGCCGAGAAGTACGTTTAGGATAGAGGGGTGTGTCTACAGGGTTGTAAAATTTCATTAAAATTGTCTCCTAAGGTCTCTCACTATAGCAGGGAATAATTGATATGGTACTTGTTGTGAATTATTGTATTAGCAAACCAGTTACGATACGATTATTCAATTGTGGTGTTTGTGAAAATAGTATTTAAAAAATGCTGAAAGGAAAGCCGATAAGTATAGAAAAGACATCAGCTATTGTCACATTACACGAGGAATGACATTCTGTGACTGTGACAGCAGAAAAATTAGGAGTGACAAAATCTACAGTACATTACACTATTCTTCGCTGCCGAGACACCGGAACATTCGAAGACCGGAATCGCCCAGGTCCGTCACGGATAACAACGCGGAATATCGTAAGAGAAATCGGCGATTGACGGCGCCGAAGTCACAGAGGAAAAAAAGGGATAAGAAAACCGTTACTCCATCGTGGGAATCGACAAAAAAAAAATCAGAAAAGTTCTTTGGACTGACGAGTCCAAGTTCAAAACACTTAATTTTGAAATATTGTTTTTCTCGAGATAATACTACTAACTTCTTTTATAAATAATAATAAAATAAAATAAAAAATATAAGCAAAATCACAATACAAGCGCGTCAATGTAAAGTACTGGACACAAAAACAACATGGAAATAATGAAATATGCCTGCATTTGTGATTACTGAATATGTCGACTGTGTGGTGGTCGGTTATCCGCTTGCATCTAAGACGTAAAGCCGATTTTAATGCCCTAAGCCCCTAGGTATGTACTTTAACTGAAAGGATTTTTAAGGTCAACTTTAAAGTGAGGTTATGAAACTTTAAATTTTAAAGACGGCCTCTAGAATAAACGAATGCAGTTGAAGTGCTTTCAAACTATTCCTAGTATTTTGATACTTAGGTGCTCTTAGTAGGTACCATAATGTACTAAAATATATTTTTAAGTAGTTTCAAAGCAGAGTTAAATGTATGACTTCGTTTTAGATTTAGTTAGAATGAAGAGAATTTATTTATTTTTTATTATGCGATTTTTATTATTGAAAGAATAACTGTAATGGTAATGGAAGGAATCTCAGTAATAAACTCAATAACTATAAATAATTGTTACTGTTACATTACATAAAAATAACATTTTAACTATTGGTTAGACATTCTGAGATAACTAAAAAAATATATTTTTTGTGCATGTTACCAAGAACTAAAGCTAGTACATCGGCATAACTCGAGTAGCAGTAAATTATATAAAGCGGTCTGCAACCAGTAAGCAAAACTTTTCATTATAAAAATGCAATCATCAAAGCATTTTAAACAAAATGCATAATTATTGTACTTAAGTTAGTATTACATTGAGTGATCAACAAGAAACGTAATTTACTGTATTAACTATAAGTGGTTAGAAATCCAGGCCAATAGTTAATTGCCTTTGAGTGCCCACCTCATTTAGGGCGCTTACGCAGTCTCAAATCAGCTTAGTGTCCACACTCTTAACGGCCGCCACGTTGCTTTAGATCTTTAGAATGTGTAACATTGGAATGGCAAAGACTGTAATAATTGTTAGGAGAAGCAATGACAATTGCAGTAATAAAGTGTGAAGGAAAAAAATGCTTAAACAATTAACCGAAGAAAGACCAGCAAGCAGGACTCGTGTTCTAATTTAGGAATCACCATATCAGCAAATGTAGTGAAAAGGAGACAAACAACTCGATTATTGCGTTAGGCTTCTCTAGTGTTATTCTCTTTCTTTGTATTGGCTAGTGTGGCGATTCCTACAATGGAACACGAAGACTCGCTTGGTGACACATATAAATTTATGTAGAGATCTTCAAACCAGTACATATTTTATTTACAGAAGCAAATATTTTTTTATAGCAACCTTCAAGATAAGACAGATAGATATTTTAATATGAACAAATACATGTAAGTAATAGTAAATCGACATACTAAGTTTTTCCGGGTCACTCTTCAATTGTAAATTAAGCCGGACACCTTAAATCTTTATAAACACCTGCTTATTGTTGCAGAAAATCAATCACTTGCTCAAAATATTATTATAAATTCGTAAGTATCCAGTAATATGAAAGACATAGAGAGAAATATAACAGGAAAATTAGTAATTAGACATAGAATCTGGCCATTAAGTTCGGCTAACTTTGTTTACCGGCTGTCGATGTGAAATAGCTTATGTATAACCTATCGCCTTGGATATATAATGTAATATATGTAAAATAACATTACGGAATTTGGTAAACACCTAGCATGAAAAGGGGAAAGTAAAGTTTCAAAAATTGAACAGAATAGGAAGGTTTTTGCTCAATTTAAGATCTTTGAACTCCTAACGCTCGTATATTTGCAACTTTTATTTATAGATCCACAATATGCGTAGGAGATGAGATACACATTAATTTAGTTTGATTCATGAGTCGCCAATTTTTTTTCATCAGTAATTTTGCTGTCTGGGCATTAAAAAAAGAATCGCGTACCACAGCTTACGATGCTAATTAATTAAGTTCCTTGCACTCATTACCCTAGTTTTTTAAATTGAAAAAGTCATCTTTTATTTATGTGCCCTGCCTAAATTCTGTTTAAGTTCAGCGACGTCGTGCAGGTCAAGTCATTTTAATAGCGGGGCAGAATCTACTCGCACAGCAATTAGTTTCGTCGGTCTCCTCTGGTGCGCTTATCTTGCCGTTTTATGGGTTCACATGAAGTACTAATTGCCGCAGACCACAAAAGCAGCTCACTGGTCCCGTGGACGGTATCCGAAAAAATACAGGAATGTAACGAAACGTATTTCTCTCCGGCAATTATTTTTATGGACGTGCGAATATTTTCTCGTTTTACGCTTGATAATTTTATTATTCTCGCGCAGCATGTCACGTAGACTTATTCCTCGTAATTAGTGAGCAATGACGGGGAAATTATACTTTCGCTTCTGAAGAATTTAACAATGACCTCAAGTGTTTATAATTATGTATTGCACTCATGCAAAAAAAATTGTATCATCTGTATATGTACATAACCAAACGAACATCTGATATATTAACATTGAAATCATTAGAGTAAAGGAAAAAGAGCACACACAGAATCTTACGGGACGTCTAAGCTAACATCCCAACAATTCGATTCACAGTGTGAAATATGTACAGTCACGGACATTAATATTTAACACCATCAAAGCGTCGAGTCAATCGTGAGAGTGCTAAATATTAATGTCGGCGATTGTACATTTTCTTTATACAGGGCTAGATGGTATGGATCCATTCGAATATCTTTAATATGGCCACTGTAATTTTAATAAGGCTTTTCACATTTAGTTAAATGCAAATTCTGGGATTCGATGACTATATGTATATCCAAATCAGACTTCCGGTTTAACCGGAAATTATGTTAGATTTTCCATTTTGAATGAAACAGCCTATATATTTTTACGAAAATTCAATAGAAGACAGCTTCATTTAAGTATCCCTATGTTTAATAACGACAAAAATATTTTTCTTTTTAATTCATGTTTAGTTATCCATGGAATTAAAATTTAGTACTTGACTCTGACAGCATTAATTTTGTAAATGTCCAAATATTAATAATGGTTCAATTAACTGTAAAAGAACATAATGAAATTCTAATGGTGACTGGGTTTGGTGAGCGCGTTAAAACACATGAAGAAGTATGCGATTTATTTAATAATTAGCGTCAAGATCGGCATCCAATAACACAATCTGACGTTGGTAAAACTTACCGAAATTTACCGAGAGGCGATCGTCGCGACTAATGAAGTTATTGCTCAAGATATTCCTATTAGCATTAGAGAAAATTCCAGAAATTTCTACTACATCCTTCGCACTGAACTATGATTCTTTTACTTTGAAGTTAGGAAGAGCACCTATAGTCCAGACACTTTACCTAGGTGCTCATTGTACTGTCCCTATTAAGTCTTTTACTTCCAGTCGAGCAGCTTGGTGTTCTCTATAAAGCCTAGTATCTTGCCTAGTGGAACCTTGAGAACCCTCGAAGGCTGCAATAGATCCTTCCCGAAATGTTTCTGCCTGAGTACTTTCAATTTCTGACATGTGCAGATTACATGTAAACTCGTCTCCTCCTGTAGTTAGGACCTTCTGCACCACGGTTCGCTTACTCGTCTTGTGTTGTATAGATGCTTTTTCAGGGGACGTAAAAAGTCGCTGGCAGTCATATCGCCCACATCTGTCAACACTTCATATGCGAAGAGAAAGTAAAAATTCTCCTCTGGGCTGCTCGCCTTCCGGATACCCGATCGAGGGATGAGATCCTACAAGATCCCATTGATTATCTCATTCATAACATGTCTCGCAGTGTTAGATAGTGCAAAAACAATTGCGGAAATGTGACATTTTATCGATAAATTTTTGCCGATTGTTGGTATTTTTTTCAATTGTTATGATTTACTACTGAAAACGAGTAGGTAGTTATGATTTACTATTTGAAACTTGCCAAAATTTCAGCTTTATGACTCAGCTCCTTTAAGGTGTTGCATTTTTTTTGGCACATAGTTTATAATGAATTCTTTAAGAAGTGAAGCAATAGGATCAATATACAAACCCTCTTGGGTTTTCTAGATATCTTATTAATAGTATTTGATTTATTAGTTAGTTCAAATAGTAAGTTCCAAGTGGTTATAGAAAGATTTAAAGATCCACTATTTTCCAACTGACAATATTAACGTTTAGAGTCTTGTACCAATCTAGCATGTGCCAAATTTTCGTAACTTAGGAAATTGCAGTTTTAATTTATATAAATTTTTCAATCCCGTACCTAGATATTTCTACATCGCTAGGAACCCATACGTTTTTATTATTTTTTTTTTTTGTTTAAAGTGAAATAATGTTGTGGAGTCTCAAAATAAAAAAGAAAAGTACATAAAAAACTATCAAAAGCTATATTCAAATCATTAAGGTAAAAGAAAAATAAACTGCCTAAAAAATAAGACGATAAAGGTCAAAGTTAAATTTTGGTTCGCACTTGCTTCACCTTACTTTGTTAGAAATCGTAGAAAATATTATTCATCTAAATAGTAATTTAAATATAAACGTCAAGTCGATGATAATATAAAGAAATTTGATTGCATATTAAAATCATATTCAAATTTTCTTTTGCTTGCGCTATCATGCTTATGTTGCACATAAAATGTTCAACTCGATGAACTCAATCCCATAAATAACCGTGATCTTCATCGGTTTGCCTCTTATCGTGGTCTCCATTATCTTTTTGTACATGTGCGTGCCTCTCTTTGTTCCAGACGGTAGTCCTATAATTTGAGCCTGCATACATGCAAGTCATCTCTCACAGATGACATGCATATGGTTTAATGGGACACGCCCAGTTGCAATAATGCGAGTATATTTTAGCTCGTTGTTTATTTGGTAAAGGCGGCCGCCTTCGACTGCATGGTATCAGAAGGCAATGCACTTTCGCCGCGATGCGTTCCGCCAATTCCAGCCAGACAATTTGGCGTGGAGAACGCAGTGTGTATTCGTCGCAGATGGATTGTAAGTCAGAATATATCGTACGCAAATTGAGTGAGTAAAATATTTTACGACTTGGTGCGTAAAACATTTTCAACTTTAGTGAGGAGATTTTATTTCAGCATATTGCTAAAAATATTATGAAAAACTGTATGCCTATATAAACAACTAAAATGAGAAGACCTGAAATTATGCGAATTTTATGAGAAATAATATTAATATCACGTAACAATAATGTTGTCGTGAAAATCACGACTTTAGTAGTTTTGGCGTATCTTCTCGATAAATAACAATAGTAATTCATATCTTAGTATTAATGATTAAAATCGACAAGTTAGAAGAATGATATCATCTAGTGGATGTGGACCCCGCATTTCACACCCTCATACATTTTTGTCATTAGTAAGGCGAAACATTTTATATTTTATGCCACGATTATTTTAAATACGCAGTGGCGTAGAACGAGTCAACGAAGTGTGTTGGTTTATTATTTTATATATTGCTCTGTTTTTTCAGAACAAAATGCCCGGGATTTCAAAATCATTTTTTTCAAAACGAGCCTAACGAATAGGCTAATTTTCTAATTTCTAATTTTCTCACCTAACGGGCGCACCCTCAAAGCCCCTTCTAGGTTTATTAAAATTTGAAATAAGTAATTATCGAAAATCGATGTAAAAACACTAACTGTACAAATAAAAGAAACGTTTCAAACCAAAACAAGCTTAAATCTTTATTTAGTTACCCAAATGCTAGGTTTCATCATCATTGAGACTCTTTGATCACAAGGTACGTATGTTGGAATCGGTAAAATACTACAAATTATTTAATACAAAAACACGTATTCGAACTTTCCTGGCATTTTAAAAAAACTTATGAGGTTATGGAAATGTCATATTACAAAATTAAATTCATTTAAATAACGGCGCCATCTACCCGTAAACAGCAAATACTAAATTTTAAAGCAAATGATCATCTGTGATTATCGATATTTGTTAAAGGTAGCTATTTTATCACAGACCAACTCAATGATTTTTATTTACAACCCTTAAATATTAAGAATTCCTAAAATAACAAACTAAAAGGCGGTTATTATACATCTAACCCCAAATTAACGTATAGTGAAATAAATTATAAAAATCTAAGTTTCTGATTAATATTGAAAGGAAACTGATTAAATCTTTTTTGTTTTAGGTGAGGTAATTTAATGAAATACTAACTTGAAGAGGACACGACGCTTGGCAAACTCTGGTACGGGATGGAGTTTCAGTTAGACGGGCCCCCGGTCTCGGTCAATGGCATGGAAAGGCAATCTGGTCGGGATTCTTCGTAGGAAAATTTTTATAGGAAATTTTTTGACAATTTCTGGTATTCAGTAAGGATTTAATTATTCAGGAGTTGTATCGATACTTTTTTCGGTAAACACTTCTTGAAACTTTGATATTTTTTAAAAGTGTGGCATAAAAATCCTTATAGGAATTAATACAACCGTCGTCTCTCGTGGCCACACACAGAATGAGGATTCAAACCAGATTTATCTGTTAACAGCCTTCGATTGTTATCGTTAACAGGCAGGCCAACTTGAATTTTGAAAGATCTCGCTAACCGACATTAAAATACCGTTATTTTTTCTAGTTTGAGGAGAATACGCCAACCTCAGCAAAAGAACATCCCGAAGAATTAAAAAATTTCTCCGAGCAAAATATACAAAACAATAAAATATACCAGGTAAGCTTGAATTAACATATAGAATAAAGTTGACATTATAATAAAGGCAATATTTAGCACCTACTGCTAATATTGTCCATTTTAAATAACTATCTTTAACAAATTCATTATTCGCCTGAAATGTAGGCAACTGAGCACACGCCTCACTTTTGAATTACTTGTTCATTTAGTTTGGAAACCTGTTCTAAATGATTGTACATTAGATTCAATACCTTAGATATCATAGCAATATATATTGTTGTGTATATATTTTCCAACTGTTTTTTTTTAAATTGAATTCTTTAAGGAAGAACTAGTCTCGCTAACTCACGAAATATTTGCTGAATATTATGTAACAAAAAGAAATTATGCAATAATGATGATTGTTGCATCGTTAATTAACCAGATCGATATATTAATTTGTTCTGAATAAATATTTATCCGTTGTTAGTAGTCG
The DNA here is from genome assembly GCA_004143645.1 of Protaetia brevitarsis. NCBI lineage: Eukaryota > Metazoa > Arthropoda > Insecta > Coleoptera > Scarabaeidae > Protaetia > Protaetia brevitarsis. The sequence continues at coordinate 796,764 of RXPK01000284.1, read as the reverse complement.
GTTCAATTTTGGACCGAACCGATTACCGTCTGTCATCGGTCGTCGAATCATCTCATGAGTCACCCGATCCGCGAGACGATGCGTTACAGAAACCAACTGCTTCTTTCTATGCGGCAGTTCCCATAATTTCCTGTGTCAAAAGTTATGTCATAACGAGCGGAGGCAGTCTCGTTAACTCATTGATGGAATTAAACTCATTACGTCGATATACAAAGCGTGAACGCGTTTCAATCAGATGATTTATTTCTTAATTATTTATGATTCTCAATATGTATGTATGTGCATCGTTTTATTTGAAACCAATCTTTTTAAAATTGTTATAAATTGCTCTTTCCCGTTTATTAATGCAAATTTATCATTTCTTCGTGTATCTAGCGGAAATACACAGGATCACAAATCAAATTGAATAATAAAATTTATTTAAACAGAACGTCACGTTTCGTCGGTCATACGCACAAAAAAAAAACACTGTGAGTTGAAATAAGGGAACAAGGTCAATTTATATAATATTTTGCAATTTGAGGATAGATTTATGATACAATTTTCTTATATCCCAAGAAAATTATAATTATAAATTTCTCCATAGTAATTTTAATTTTATAAGATTATGAGCAATCTTATAAAATATACAGTGACCGGCGGAAAATGCGCAGCATATAGGATTTTTTTTGTCTTTTAATTTAGTAAATCGTTTTTCTTACAAATTACCTCTGCATGTTTTGAAACTAAAATAACACTTATCAAATCTGCCTAAAATCTAATTGTATACGAGGTAGAATCAAAAATATGAAATTGCGCTAAGAGAAAAGTATCTCAGTTTATGCGTTTAGAAGATTCTTTTGCTAAGAAATGTTCTAAATTAAACAGTATATCTAAATAAGAAGTTTCGCTTCTTTTTTTAGCAAAAAATAAAATTTTATCGATTTCATCGAATGACCGAGGTCATACATACTACGTTAAATTAGTTAGTTTCAAAAACGTTATAACCTTGAAAATGGGAATTATTTTTGCTGCACAGTTTGTTTTATTTGCAAATGAAACAAAATAATCACATCTAATTGAAATTTGTGATTCACAATTAGTTTAACCTCGTCTTTCTTTTTATATAGGTCTTAATGTTGATCATCACAAGTAAAAGAAAAAATAATGTATACAATCATGTTTATTAAGCTGCAGATATAAATATTGCACTTCTACATGTCGCCCTCTGTTTTGTAAACATTTTATCAATTTAATGTAAATTTTTTTAGCAACGTTCCATAAGAGAACAGAATTGATTTCCGCGATACTTTGTCTAATTACGTTTTTTAAGTGGTAGATATTTGTAAACTTTGTTTTTTTTTATGTAGCTCCAAAAGAAAGAAATTCATTGGGAATAAGTTTGGCGATCGGAGACCAGGAAAACAAAACAAGGTATGTACAAAAAATAATTCTTGTTTTGAAGTTTTCCTTTTTAAGGCTACAAAATTTCTGAAACTAACTAATTTAACATGGTATGCATGATTTTCTCTCACAAAATACACCTAGTGTAGGATGTGCTTGATGTATGATCTCGATCGACTTTGTAAACCGTACAATTCCGAAAAAGAAACGATTAAATCTCATTTCTTGCTAAAATTAAGCGAAGCTTTATATTTGGATATGACGTTGAATTTCTTAACAAAAAAATCTTCTAAACCCCAAAACTGAGATACTATACTCTTGGCGTAGTTTCATATTTTTGATCTTCCCTCGTATACAATTAAATTTTCAGCAGATTTGATGAGTATTATTTTAGTTTAAAGACATGTACAGGTAATTTAAAAAAAAAAAAAGAAAGATTTACTAAATTCAAAGACAAAAAAGAAACCCATACGTTATGCACTTACTGTCGATGACTGTACTCGTATATGGATGTACAAATAAGTTCGTAACAAGCCTTTTCAAAGCATGGCATCTCTCAACAACGATTTAAAAGTTAGTAATTTTTGTTAATATTATCACTGTGGTTAACTTTAAGCACTGCAGCTGGAGGAAAAAACATTTTTGTTATTGAACGAAACAGACTATGGAAAGTTAGTAACTGCAGTTTATGATTCCACAGAAAATGACTCATAAATTTAAAGAAAAATAATTGTACACAAAATTTAATAGTGTCTTTACAGAGTCACGTTTACTCTCACTAATTAAAATTGTTTAAAAACAAATTTTAAAAATATATTATAAAAGAATGTTAACTTTCAGTTTATAATGGATGTAATCTATAGTGTACTATAGCGAAAAGTCAATAAATTTCATTAAATCATTTCTTCAAAATTTCTTTTTTAAAAAATCCGCTACCAGCACCAAGAATATATAATTTAAATACAAAATACAAGTTAATAAAAGCGAGTTATACAGAGAAACACCATTTCTTCGTTACAAGATTATTATTCTTCTTGTACAGTGAATTTTTGAAATGTTTACGAAGGTATACTTAAACTTTTGTTTTTATTTTATTCATAGTTTGGATACTAATTGTTATTTATCACTGTAGCTTGAAAAAGACATATATTTGTCGAAACGTCGCTTGGAGTAAAATGTTATAATCCAGTGACCAATACAATTTGCTTAAATAAGCCGTTTTTTTTTATTTATTACTGTAATAAATATTGCAGTGAAGGTAAGTAAAATTTATTACAAAACCATAATTTGAAATGCAAAATAGAATAAATATAGCTGCACGTGCTTATTTATACTCATCAATATATAGATCAGTCACAGGAAATTGTGTAAAATTTAAATAAAAAGTAATTTACTTCACAGCATTGTAAAAAAAGCTGAGTGTTCATTCATTTGTTTTATTACTACAAACCTAATGTTAGTAAAATATCATGCATTTTTCTCTTACGGTATAATTTTTAAATTTATTGCAACAAATTAACTATGATGAGGTGACTAATTCTATTGTTAATACGAAAAAGATGTTTGTACAAAAGTTTACGTTAATTTTTCAGCAAGCGATTAAAGTAGAACTTCAAACTGATTACTAGTGTGATTATAACACACACTTTAAATCTGTTCACATATACCGTAGTATACAGATGTGAGCCCAATATTTTTTCAAATTTTTGCCGGTTTATTATCACACGGCGTACCATTCTCTTTAAGCGTGTAGTTCCGAAAACGATTGTTTAATTCTTCTTATACATATATTTACAATGGGCGGATAGTAGTATATATAAGCTTGTCAACAATTTATATTGGTTTCGGCCTCTTAAACTATCCAATGTATACTCTTAAACAAAGTTCGAATATACAAATAACGGTCTTGGTTACTAATGTTTTCCAAAAAAAATTTATAATATAAATATTTACAATTTAATGAAACAAAAAATATTGGCATATAAATTTATCTTTTACTTCCTTTAAGGCTAACTAAGTACTTTATACATAAGTGTATAAAAAAATATTTTATTACATTTCGTATTTACGTAACTGCTAATCAATATCAATGGAAATTCCTACTACACTAGAGAACCAAATAGTTAGGCATCAAAAACAATATTGCCTTGTATCAAGTATAAGACAAATTTATATCAGTAGGCATTGTAACGTAACGTTTGTAAATATCTTCGTTCGAAAACTTTCTTTGCATTAGATATTTGACATTGATAACTGAATATTAAACAGTTCCTTTAGGTATATGTATCTGTCCTAATTTATAATTTGGAGCATTTTGTAGTTGAAGTTTGTATGTTACATGCAATAAAATCATTAATTTCACATGGTTATTAAATTTTCAGTGTTATAATATTATTATCAAGTAGATTTGAATTATTTTTAAAATCATATAAGTTGTAAATGCGAAAAATAAAGATTTAATTGTACTAACAGTATAAAGGCTATTTGACATTATATAGACAGAGAAGAGCAGTATCAGCAGCAGCAACACATTGCCAAATTGTACTGGCCATTTTTAAGGGAACCATGCAATTACAATTACAGCGATCGTTTCTTTTTTCATGGCAATACCCCATAATATAGCCCTTTAAGGCTTTAAACCGGTAGATCGAGGAGGTAATACTATTGCGGTTCCCGTGTTTATACGCTGATCACCAAAAGCTTCTTGCAAAAACAATTGTACGGCCGTTGCTGTGTTGTCATTACATTTTGACAATTAGTGACACAACACGTGGATTCACACTTGTGCATAATATTTAAGACTGTTGTTGCAGTTGAGACTGACCTAATTTGAAAAGCAGATATAAAACGGCAAACTACTTCTTAAGCACTGCTGCCAAAATGGCGTCGTTTAAAAAAAAAAAACTAAATGAAATATAGCAGCTTAGACCATATTCTTCAATACGTGCCAGATTAGTACTGCTGGTTGTAGTTTGTTTGAAAAGACTGCGTGCAGGAGTGAAGAGCGGTGGGTGTGATCCCCAATCTTCACTGCAATAAGTTTGGCAACTACGGCGAGTTCTTAGTCCCTATTTATAAATTGGGAGGAAGTGCCCATACATTGTATTTTTAAAGCAATGAATGGTGCCTTTTCCCCTTTTTTTGTTATAGTTGCATATTTAGGCAGAAACAATTAAAGAATGGAATAATGGAAACAAATAATTATAATAATAACAAAAATTTCCGGTGAATCTTTTCAAGTAATGTCTCTGTTATTAAAGAAACAATAAAAAGGAAGACAAATACAACAGTTTGCAAGTTTTAGATTTTTTTTAATTGTAACCTTCCTTAATACTCTACTGCGATTTTACATTACATTGGAGGTATCACTGCTAACAAAAGTATTTGCTTTCTCTTAAATAAAACACACCTATAGAATCATATGCGGATCAGAAGACATTCCAGCACTTGAAATTTATTCAATTGTTCTTTGTCACAAATGTAAGTTTTGGTCATACATAATTATGTATGTCAGTGGTTACTGTCAATGAATTATATTTGTAATTATTAATATTCGAAGACACTTAGTAACGTGCATCACAAATATGCTCCCATAAAACACACTGGACGAATGCGCGAGAATTTCATCCGTTGGGGTCCATTAAACTGTTGGGTAATACGATGAAAACACCAGTAGACAGTACAGCAGACAGAACGGCGAACGATATAAGGACATATGTTGTTAGCAGATCTCATTAATATTAATGGCTCTGTCCCTCTTACGCGAAGATCGTATCTATCCTATACTTAATGTACTCACATGTTGTATAATAGGTTTGTGTGCTTACGTATGTATACATATACCGTACTATGACTTGCGTGCTGCATCTGAATAATTCGGAAAGCTACCGACAACTTTCTTCTAAAGCTCATTGATTTCAATTCTCCAGTTTTTGTATGAAACTAACCTTCTCCAAGTATACTATGTAAATGTAAATTGTTATATAAAGCTATATTTTGTGTGCACCCAGAAAAATATGCATATAATTACCTGCATCATTTTTATCCAAGTGTTATCATCAAAGTGCCGGAGTTTCTGGAGTTTTCCGCTCTCTACCAATTTCACCACATACCTTTTGCTTTGCTGGCACTACGTTTTCCTGCATACACACGACTACCTGTACATAAGTGAAAAAGAGTGGGGACTAGTTATTCTTAAACTATTTTGCCTAATCTTCGGTCATTATAAAGGAAGGAATTCAAATTATTCAAATTAGTTTCCCAAAGCCATCCCTTTTTGGCAACCTAAGAACACACTTATCTATGAAAAGCTAAACAATTACAAATCATCCTAACCCCGAGCTCCACCTAAAGATACTACACGAGGCTATCTAATTCTAAGTATTGAATTGAAATGTTCCTACTCTAACTAAATAATTTCCCCCATGATTGTTAACAAACATATAATATAGTAGCCTTGCAATCGTAACAGCTTCATGCTACCTCGATGGAGATGGGCTTGTACCACCCCCCCCCCCCCCAAGTTGCAAGAGGTTAGTGGAGCACTGCCAGAAGAGGAGGGTACCATGTGACGCTTACGCACACAACACTGTTTGGGGAAGCAAGGACACCAACCAGAGAAGTGAGCAGCTTTTAGAGTGTATTCTCTGTAATAACCTACTCGTACACAATATTGGAAATACCCCCACGTTTGTAACAAGGGTAAGGGAGGAAGTGCTAGATATTACACTAAGTACATTCAACCTAAAGGTTCTGCTGAAATACTGGAGGGTATCAAGTGAAGCTTCTCTCTCTGATCACAGGGTGATTGTGTTCAGATTAGAGACGGAGACTCCAAAGCCACCACTGCGGAAGAATCCCAGGAAAACGGATTGGGGCAACTACAGAACCAATCTAAGTAGCAATCTAAAGGCCATCCAATTCAGAAGGGCCAAGGCCATCATCTGAATCTGGAAACCGACCTCAAATAAGTTAACAAGGCTATACTCGATGTATATGAATCGAGTTGTCCTATTCAGCAGAGTAAAAAATGTAGGAACGCACCTTGATGGAATAGTTATCTGTCAAAATTAAGATCCTATACGCGGAAGCTCCTTAACGAGGCCAAGCGTAACGGAGATTGGTAGAGCTATACCGAGAAGCTTGGCTATTAGGAAAGCAAAAAAAACACAGCTTCAGAAAATTCTATGAAGAAATCGATTCAACACCTACCGCTTCACGATTTCACAAAGTATACCTTGTAGGGTCTGAACACGGGGAACTGCGAAATAAGTAGCAATACAATACTGAAAAAACTGAAAAGAGAATGGAGAAAATCTAATTATTGGGGGGAATCTCCAGAGAATGAGGCAAAGCAAAATTCTTTTGGGAACCCATAACCAGAAGAGGTTTACAAAATGCATCAACCTGAGTAAGAACAATGTTCGCATATTAACAGAAATACTTTTAGACCATTGTAAACCGAAAGGACACCTGAGTAAGCTTGGATTCGCAAAGGAATCTGAATGTAGATTTTGTGGGAGACATGATGAAACACCCAATCATATCCTCTAATTGCGTAGCACTGTGCAAATCAAGGGCATTGCACCTGGGAACATGTGAAATCGAAGAAAGAGACTTACCTAGCCTGGGGCCTTCTTGCTACCTACACTTTCTGAAAGGAATAGGTTTGGAAGGCCACCTGTAAAACAGCAAGCATAGGGGACACAATAGATCTCTTAGGTCGCAGTGTAACATCACCCTGTCCACAGACAAACAGCCTCGCAATTATGTAAATATTGCTTTATGTGGAACTTCGAAATATGTGAACAACGAAAAATGTGATTAGTTCACGTAATGGCGAGTCTACTGTAAATCGGTCGGCTATCAGTTGTTATTATACTTGCACCCCATGGAACGACTTTAGTTATCTCTCACCATTTGCCAAGGCGTAAGGGAAAACCTTGAACAAACCTTATTCTGAGAGTAGTATCTAAAGTACAGGTGTGAACATCCTAATAATATAGTGTATACTGCACTTTACTTCGGTAATCTAAATTACGAAAAAGAAATTTTGCAGGTACTAACCCCTAGTTTACCTTTTTGATATGTATTGGATGAAAACCATTGCGTTAACAGAACATTTGCCATATATCCTATAGCTTGATAATTACATCATGTTAATATTGCAGGGGTAAAATAGATTCCCGCGTGCAACTCTAATATTTACTGTTAGCAATTGGCAACAATTTTTTTTTAATACCAAATTAGTTCTAATTCCAGTCTACTTATAATGTAACTGTAAATATCTATTTACAACTTTTTTGGCAATCAAATTCCATCTTTAATTGCGTTTCGGTATAGTGACGTTTATATGTTTGATTGATTATCAGTTATTATAATAATTCCTCTGTATATGCCTCCTGAAGGTGACATTTAATTGCTGAAACATGTTATGGACAGATATTTAAAGTTAAAATATAGATTGGAATTAGAGCTAGCATATTGTTATATGAAAATAAACAAATATAGCAAAATGTGCTGAATATTCTCCGTAGGATATCGTTCTCAAGGCAAAATATTTCGTTTCTTAAAGAGAGAATTGCTATTTAATCGAGATGGAAATTAGGCATATATATGACTACCCCCAGTCCTAATAAAACTTAAGGGTACGCGTACAATAAAAGCTTATTTTATACCCCACTCGTCGCTGGTACAGATCTGCTATGTAGTTTATGCTAAAAAGGTGTCTATAGTGGACACTAGGAAAAATCTATAAGTCGGTTTGTGCTGGTGTGGCGTTCAATGAAGTTCAGAAGCAAAAGCAATTAAAACAAGACGAAAATTATTTTAAAAATTGTAAATATCTGATTCTATTGAAGCTGGCAGCAAAAGATATCGCGTTATTTTCGTTTGAGATTAAGATAAGAGCATACGAAAATGTAAAAATGCCAGCATCCAAAAGGTTATTTAATGTATCTATTTATTGCCACTTGGTGGAAGCAATGTTGCGTTCTAAATTATTAAATAGTTGGGTAAAATTAATATTACGTTAAATCATCTACACAACTTCTTTTTAAATTAAATACTTACAACAGAAGACTCTGTTTGTAAAATCAATTTCTCTCTGTCATTATTTCTTGGCAAAAAAACATAGTTTCAAAAAGCTTCGTATGAAATCAAACTACTCAATAGTTAAATCTGGAGAATTCTAAATGTAAAGGCAACTATTATGACGTGTCATAAGTTTATAAGGGAAATCATTAAAAATAAGACATTTTCATTGGATAGTTAAATTGTCATTGATAAATATAATGACATCAATAACAATAACAGTAGCAAAACTTATTTCTGTCACTACAAACTATATAAAAACCTATCAAGGTATGTTCATTGACAACTCGTAAATGTATGTTTAAAGAAAATATGTAATTTAATGCTCAAATTTTCAATTTCTTAACCAAGTTAGGTGTTATACATATGAAAATTATCTATTCAGTGACAGATATATTGTAATAACAATTTAAAGTCAAGAATAATACGTTTTTAAAAATTATAGGAAAACTAGGTATGTATACAAAAAGAAAAAAAACGGAAAAAAGGCTATTCCACCTTGACACCTGCGTCAGCAAGAACTGCAAGATCATTCTTATTCACAGGCCCAAAAAAGTAGGAATCAACGCTCGCATTTACTTTGTGTGGCATAAATTTAAATTTGATAACAAATTTTTATCTGCATATCAACGCTTATACGCAATCAGCGTCTACTATGCATACTTTCGAAAATAAGCATGGAAAATGTCCCAAGAAACGCTTTTATTTCAAATTTTAGTTATAATGCGCTTTTATTTACTTATTTAGTAACTCATTTCATTATACTATCGCAATAATATGGATTGCAACACAAAAAAAAGTATTTTATTTTTCTGGTTTAATAAGTAACATACATATGTAGTCTACGATGTCTAATTTAAACAGTTTTTAATATCGCTAAAATCTGAAAAACTGTGGCCATACATACATATATACTGTCTCGACCAATTATTATTGAAAAAAGTGACAGTTTAGTGGATTCAAGCCATTCATATAAATGAAAACTAAATGTAAATGCTAGGAAAATTTGAACGAATGTCTATTAACCTATGTTATGTAAAATATTACTGCAGTTACTTTAATATTTTTAATGCGTGCTATAAATTAAACACGTAAATTTAAAACATTGCGGCTATGACTAGCTTTGTCGATCAATATTCTACGTTGTGTTTTGCCGTAGAAACACCAATAATTAAATGCTTAGACCTGTGGAAATAGCAGCTACAATACATAAATTACTAAGCAGCTGTAAACTTTAACTACATGAACGCCAACAAGATAAAAAAAACGAGCTCACATACGACTCATTGCCTTAGGACATCCTCGTTAACTTCACTGACATGTGTTGCCGGTTTTTTGTAATCCACATAATTTGTCATCAATTAGCAGTGATTCCTCGTTTGTCCAATGTTTTTTTAATTAAGGAGACTCGCGAAACCTGTCACGTTTCTTTCGGAATACGGTCTTATTTTATTTTTTTATGTCCGTGCTTGGAAGACAGTTTAATAAATTCGCTTAGTTGATGCTACTGTTTAGCGCATATATTTAATTATTTACACCTATCGACTCCTACAAGAATAACAGAATTATTTGGATAGATGCATTGAGGTCGAGTGTATTCAATAGTAGTTTTATAGCTGTCTTTCCAAACAAATAAAGAGAAACACTAGGTGAAAAAAAAATGTATTTTTTGTTTGTTTTTGTCAACAAATAAAAAGAAACACTAGGTGAAAAAAAAATGTATTTTTTGTTTGTTTTTGTCATACCGAACAAAAAAATTCAATCAATTTTGTAGGTTACTTTAGATTTTGGGCCATTGAACCGAAAGTTTGGCACATATGCAACGGTCTGGAGCGCCTACACACAAAAATCGGTAAAAAACCATCAAAATGGCGATTCATCGAGCTTCACTGGGGCCAATTTTAACGCCAACAATTTTTTTTAATTCCACAGTGCATTCCCACTTGTACTGCAAAATCGAAGCTTCAGTGCGCGACGGAACCTCACGTGGAAACCACATCTACTGCGAACAGCAGCATGCGCTTCATACATATAACGATGTATATAACTGTTCGTATTTGGGATAGCATGTGCGGTATGTTAAAATACTCTTCAGTATGGTGTTGTATATTCGACGTTTGTTCTCCTTGTAGATGTTTCTGTCCCATAAGATGCCATTCAGCATAGCAATTGCCTTCCTGTCTTTCATCCTGTGACATCTTCACTCTCAAGTACTTGTATTCATCACACTGTCTCTTTTCTGTTTCTAGGTCTTGTTGCTCGCCCCCATTGCATATATATTCTGTTTTATCAAAAAGCACTTCTAATCCCCATTCTTCGTATTTCTCAATCAATTTGCGAGTCATATAACCGATATCCTCATAATCCTGAGCTACCAATACTTGGTCATCCGCGAAACATGAAGTATATAAATTGGTGTTATTGAATGGCAGGCCTATGTTTCTGCAATTCATTCTTCTTTTTTTAGTTCTTGAAATATATATTAATAAACTATGTGTATATAAAAGTATGTGTTATTCTTTTTTATAGTATGTTTGTTTCTTAAATTTTGCGAATGTTTTATTAATTTCACACAGTATTATCATCACAGTTAGTGTTTAGCGAATTTCGATAGAATTAGTTGGAATTGGCATTGGTACAACGGTGTTTTTTGGAGTGGTTAGTCCCCCGTCCAGGATGGATAGTTGAGTTAGTATCAGCAAAAGACAGATTCCATACTAAGGTTCCTGCAATTCAATACTGGATCAGAAAAATTGAGAATCCTCTTCACGTGGGTAAAACCATCGCTGTATTCTTTAGAAACCAGTCAACTCTTAAAACGATCCATTTAACAACTGTTGACTCCAAACTGATTTCACACTGCATACGCGTCCTAAACCATGTAGATACCCGAGAGCAAAATAATATTGACTTGTGTATCCAACCAAATAGCGTGAAAGAAAATGAGCTGACAGAGCATGCTTACGAACTAAATCTGATCTAAAAACAATCTACTAAATTAGAGCTGATGCTTCCTTCGACATTGTCAAATAATTGCAAGTAACTGTTCAAGGATAAATGGGTATACGATATGCAGTCCAAAGAGCGGTTTTTTCATGAAATACATGGTAATCAAAGTTCATTGGAAATAGCAATAGTGCACTGATAATTTGTGAATAAGACGTTTATATACAAATAAAAATAAGTCCACTTAATATTTCGGTGGACTTCAAGTTACTAGATTTTCGAGTTTGATGTAGTCCTTCAGTTTAACTTTTATACTATAAGTATACTATTATATACTACAACTATACTCATAAAACTTAAACGCCTACATTTTTAACAAAGAATGTATATTATGTACTACCACCGATCGTTTACGACGAAACCATGAAGCTTTAGTAACACGGAGTATAACCAAAAATATCCAGAAATAGGGACACGTTTCTCAGGTGAATCTCAAATCAGATTTCGCAAGTGAATACATCCTATATAAACGTAAAATGTGTGTATACATATGCGTAGGTATCGCGTGCTTCATGTGAGTTCCTCAAGCGTACGCTCTTTCATAAGCAAATATTCTCGAAATACCTCAAACGTCTGGTTAGTATTACGGCATCGCTTCTTCTTTCTCTCTATCGCGTTTTCTTATTCGCGAGTTACTGTATACATTCGTCCAAATATATCAATGAGAAGCAATGAGTCGTCCTATCCGGTATACTTACCTCAATGTAGGTATACGGAAAAATAAATTCGCGAGTTGATTGACTCTTCTACCGAAATACCTTCGTACCGTAATCGTTTTGACTGCACGTGTGGGTGTATCTTTTCATCAGAGCAGTATATAATATTAATATGAATATTTTGTTAGTATATTTACGTGAAATGAATATATTTTAAACACGGATATCAAGTTTCACAAAATATTGATCCTATATAGATACAATGTAGTAATCTTTGGGAGATTTGTTGCCTCTTTGAATGAAATACTGATTTATAGGTGTTGTGTAAATGAGTTGTTTCTCACTGCCAATAGTTTATTTTTCCTAATCGCATAGTTTCTACTTAGATATTCATTGTAAAATGTAACTTTGTAAATGCTGTATATCACTTAATCTTCAGTTAACCCTCTGCCCATTTTAAGATAGAATTTTGTTATTTTTTTTTCCTATGAATAACTTTAGCGAATTCTTTCTTTGAAATAATATTTCTCAGCCTATTCAATAAATGAATCTATTCACAAAATTCCAAATTACCAAGACTTTCAACTAGTCCTTTAACTTTTTAATGCCTCGTTCCCTTAGTTTTTCCTCGTTTGTAGAATGATATAAAATATGAACTTCCATTCATTCATTCATTCATTAAGTTAGGGTGGGCACATAAAGTCCGGGCACTTGAGCTAGGTGTTCATTGTACCATCCCTATTAAGTCTCTTATATCCACCCGAGCAGCTTGGTGTGTCTCTATAAAACCCAGTGCCTTGCCCAGTGGAACCTTGAGAACCTTCGAGGTCTCCAATAGATCTCTCCCAAAAAATTTCTGCCTGAGTACCTTTCCTATTCCTCACATGTGCAGTTTACATGTAAACTCGTTTCCTGAATTAACCTCGTAAAATATTCCTGAATTCAATCAAACAAATAATTTGGTTGGTAGATTTATTTGAAGCTAGCGCAGTATATATTAATTTAACTATACATTTACATGGATGAAAAGTAAATATCGCATTTTATTTTCGTATAGAAGTTTTCTCCCCATCTAGTACAGCGGATGAGCAGATATACTTATGTGTAGTAGAGAAATTGTCGCATAGACGGCGCATCTCCTATTTCATTCCAGTAACAGATAATATTCGCACGAAATGCACACATCTGATAGTAGTCATCGCCATTGAAAGGACGATTTCTTTAGCGGCACACTAGAATGCTAGGATGGACACTGTGACCAACTCCCCCAATACCACTAGAATTTACATCATTCTAATAGCAAATCCCTCCTTAATGCATGGGCTTTTGGAGATAATTTATTTTCATTTCGACTAAAAATGATCCCGGCATTTTGTTGTGTTTACGCTTACGTCTAAAATGAATAAATGTTATAAAAAAAGGAAAAAAACTCTTGAATCAAAATGCTTACGGTTTTCTGCCAATCTGCATAGTTTTCAAGTTCAAAATAAAGAGGACTTGAATCAACTATCAATAGCTTTCACTTAAAAGAATAAACTGTTTCAACGAAAAATATATTATTTCCGAAGAAATGCGTGAATATAAAATTATATTCCTTTTCAAGGAAACATCAAATCATGTTGGCCATATAGAAAACGCAAAAACCTTTGCTTTAATGCAATTGCTTTTAAATGAAAAGGATATTTCTCTCAGTGTTCTTTGTGGGCATGAGATTTCGGAATCTAAGCTTCAGCCACTAGAAAGTGGCTTACCTACTGTATATGCATTACATTTAAGAACATCGTTTTACTATCATTTTATTAATCGTTTGTTTGTGCTTAAATTTAACTGCGTTCCACTCTAAATAGGTCCTAGCCAATTTGAACCGCATTGTTTACTGAGTTGCAGGACATTGACCCATATTTGCCGCATACTATCCATCGAATTCATCTCCGTTAGATTCTCTCTGGGAGAAACTTGAGCAATTTACAGCTAAAATAAAACAGATCTAGATGAATAGATACAGTTTCTGTAATAGTGGAATTCAGAATACGTGACAATAACCATTCATAACCAAAGCATTTAACGCTTCTTGTATGACTGATTTCACGTTCGTTTTTATGAAAACAGAAATGTAACTGTTGTGGACATATTCATTTTCCATTTAATTTACTTGCTAATAGCACGCCAGTTGACAAAATAGACTTTGAAAGCCACCTTTTCGAGTTTTCTACTGTAGAGCATGATTTTTAAATGCTTTGACACAAAGTTAACTATTTCAACTGTTAACTGTGAAAGCAAAGATCGCAAACATCTGCATGTACTAATGTGTAATGAACCATATTATCACTATACTATAGCAAAAGCAACTATGAGGTAAAAGTTCTATTAGCAGCAGTATTGTATACTTTGGTGTGCAGTTAAGTGCATGAATACATTTGAATTACGTTACATCAATGAGGTCATTTACCTATACACGCAGATTTTCTAGGGTTTACATCGATTAATTATTCGATTTTTTTAATATGAATAGTTCGATTAATCCGAAGATATCAAGATAGGGAAAATAAGTATACAAACAAAACAAAATAAATGAAGGATGGACATTTAGCACTTAGTGGATGATGAGATTGAAGAGGGTTGTTAATTAAGTATTTTTTCACTACAGAATCCTTCATGAAGGATTTCTAATTAAAAATATTCAATAATTTCATATCACTTTTTAATTATTGTTACTAGTTAGGTGTAAAATGGTATATCACTTGGTAAACATACATTACTTTCGCCGGCTGATAATGAGATTGTTAGAGAACTGTGTCAGCGCTCGCGAAGCACTGTGAAAGCGTTTTTCTTTTTTTTGCTGCACGGTCAAACTTACACCCAACCCCATTACATTCGATTTACATTACAGTTACATTCGCGCGCGTTCTCTGATGTGTACGAGCTTTTATATACGGTTTAAGGAATTGAAAACATGTATATTAAAAAGAGAACGATTCATGTTTATTTATTATACCTTGGTCAAAAGACAGGTACAGCGCGGCGCCAGCGTAGGGTTTCAAGGATATTAAACTATGGCACATGGTGTTTTCATAACTCAATTACGCGCATTATGAACTATATAGCTAACCACAAATGTAGTAATCTATTTAAGATAAGATAAGATAAGATAAGTTTTATTTCCAAAGTAATAACTATTACATACAGAAAGTCAACAAAAACAAAGAAAAAATAATAACTTAGATAGAATAAATGAAAGAAAGAAGATTAAAGAAAAAATCAAAAATAAAAAAAAAATACATGCTTATATGAAGCTTGAAATATGCATAAATTATTTATAATTAAAAGTTGTAAAGAAACAAAAAAATTTCTTATACTAATGAATGTCAAGATAAAGAAATAAATTCTGAAATGGTATAATAAGCCTCCCGTAATAACAATTGTTTTATCTCTCTCTTGAAGGTATTGATCGGCATCTCCCTGTACTTAAGAGGTAGGTTATTGAAAAATTTGATGGCTTGGTAGCGCATAGAAAGTTGAGTGGCCTTTACTCGATGGCACGGAATCTCTAAATTTATATTCGTTCTTGTATCGTATTCATGTAAGTGTAAGCGTTGTTTAAAAGTATTGAAATTTTCTTTAACATATATTAAACAATTATAAATGTACAGACAGGGTACGGTCAACACCCCAAGGTTCTTAAAAAGTGGTTTACAATGTTCGGTGGGTGATACTCTGCTAATGATCCTAATAATCTTTTTTTGAATTCTGAAAACTCTTATAGCGGATGGTGAAGCCCCATAAATTATACTGTAATTAACTGAACTAAAGAAATTGGCATAATATAGTAATAATGCAACATTAACATCTGTGAAGTCTATTATCCTTCTTATTTGATAACAACAAGCATTAAGTTTAGAACATAATTCATTTATGTGATGCTTCCAATTTAGTTCAGAATCGATAGCCACACCTAACAGATTTATAGTTTTAGTGTTACCCCTTTTCAACGAAAAAAATAATTTTTGAGTCTTATCAGAATTTAATTTCAACTTATTAGCTGCAAACCAATCCGTAGCAGTCTCAAACGATTTATTTTCATAAGTAAGTAAAGAAGATATTGTTTCACCTTTGTTGACAAGAGTAACATCATCAGCAAACATAATAGAATGGCCAGTATCTAAGTTAGGTATAAAATCATTCACAAATATAATGAAAAAAATAGGACCCAATTTCGAACCTTGAGGGACACCTAAACAAATATCTGAAGTACTAGAAACATTTTGATTTACATCCACCACTTGTTTGCGATCACATAGATAAGATTGAAACAATTTTAACGGTATATCTCTGATGCCATAATATTCTAATTTGTTTAAAAGAAATTCATGATTGACACAATCGAAAGCTTTGCTTAGATCTAGTGAGATCGCTGAACATTTTTGTGATTCATCAATTGCTTTTATTATATCTTCAATTACTTTAATTAATGCTAAGATAGTCGATTTGTTTTTACGATAACCGTACTGATACTGACAAAAATAAAGTTTTTTCAAAATAATTAACCAATCTAGTTTTCAGTAAATCTTCAAAAATTTTCGCCAGCACGGGTAGAATTGCTATTGGCCTGTAGTTATTTATTAAATCTCTGCGCCCTTTCTTAAAAACAGGTATAATTTTAGCTATTTTAAGTTGTGCGGGAAATTTTCCTTCTATAAAGCATTTGTTAATGATTATTCCTAAAGGAGAACAAATGACATGACCAACTTTCTTTAAAACATATGCAGTAAGTCCATAAATGTCAGGACAAGTACTATCATTTAATGACAAAATAGTTTGATATATTTCAATTTCATTAGTAGGAAAGAGGTAAAAAGATTTACTATTATTAACGGGAACGTTATTTAAGTAATTATCAAAAGAATTCTGACTTTGCGGTATAGCTCAATAGTTGAAATTGGAATTGAAGCAAAAAGTCATTAAAGTCGGTTGCTGAAAAAAATTGTTGATGGACAGGTTCGTTTTTTAAATTTATGTGTGAATGATAATTTGCCATGATGCTTGCTCTTGTTATCTGAAATTTAAAATGTAATTAATATTGGCACGTTTTTTGCTTTTTTATGTCAGTTTTATATTTTTCGTTAAGTTTATTGAATAAATTTGTAGACTCAACGCTTTTGTTAGTTTTACGTATAATATCAAGTATTTCAAGTTGATCTTTAATAGATTTAAGGTCATTTGTATACCATTTAGGCTTGCTATATTTGTGTTCATAAGAAAATTTCTTTAATGGGCAATTATTATTGAAAGCATTCATTAAAGTATTAAAGAATAAATCAAAAGCTGCATTAGCAGACAGAGGCTCTAAAACAGTCCAATCAAAGTGAGAGAGATTATAAACTAAAGATATTAAGTTGTTATCTTTAATGTTATGTTTGTGGAAAAACATTTTATTCCGACTGCAACTGGCATTGATTGTAAGTGTCACGGAAATAGCATGATGATCTGATAAGAGAGGATCAAAAACTGCAGTATTTATGTTAGAATTAATTAAAGAAGTAAAAAAAATTATCTATGCAAGTTGATGAAGTAGGAGTAATACGTGTGGGAACAAAAATCTGTTGAATTAAATTGAAAGAATTTAGTAAATCTGTAGTAGCTTTGCACTGCATATTAAGTTCTAAAAAATCAAGATTGAAATCACCAAATAATAATATATTACAATTAAATTTGTCTAGTTCACACAGTATCGATTCTAATCCGTTAATGAAAACATCAAAATCACCAGAGGGAGAACGGTAAAAACATACTACGATAATTTTTAAATCAGCAAGATGTATTCCAGAAAATTCATATTGCTTCTCCATACTGAATTTAGTTAATATATTTAAAGATTTACAATTTAGGATATCTTTAACAAAAATACATGAACCCCCATGTAGAAATTTTGTCCTACAGAAACTAGATATTACATGGTAACCTTTAAATTTTAATTGGCTTAATTCTATACAATTGCACCAGTGTTCTACTGCACAGAATATATCGATATTGTTATCCAATAAAAACAATTCAATATCCGCAATTTTATTTTTTAAAGATTGTAAGTTTAAATAACAAATTTTAATTAAATCTAAGTCTTTACCTGTTGGTATTGAGGCAGCTTGGTAAAATTTACCGTCTTTGGAAAATAAAATTTGTTTACAAAAACATTTCTCGGCCAAAAATCAGGTTTCATTACATGATCAATAACAGCTTCCGGCACTCCCACTTTGAATGAAGCATAATCAGCTTGTTCCATTTTCGGTTTTAATACTTCTATTTCTTAAAATTTAATACAGTAATACTAATGAGTTTAAACATTTTTCAAGAATGCATGTATGCTTTGGCCAATAAAAATAAATTTCAAAGGAACACAATTTCAATATATTTCAAGATCAATCTCATTGTGAAATGGTGATTATCGCAATCTTCCTGTCATTTTAGTTATTTAACTTTACTTCACGTGAATTGATAGGTCCAAAATTATTTACCTATCAGTAAATATTGAAAGGGGTATACAGAGTGTTCTGCGAGTAATGGGACAGTGCGATATCTCGAGAACTAATGAACATTTTAAAATTTTGAAAATTTAAAAGAAATCTCCAGTGGGGGACCTACATTACGTGGTAGTTATTTTCAAGCTTAATTACAACCCCGCTAGAGGGCACTATCTTAGTTATTTTTTTTTTTAGATGGAATACCCTACTTTTTATTCAGTTTTTCGAATCTGCATTCAAAGCATTTGTAACAACTTTTTATATGACTACTACCAACCTATCTATGCTACTTTCCGAGATAATGATAATTTTTACAAGACTAAGACTAACATAGATATTTCACATCCAAGCACCTGAATTCTTATTAATTTTTGAAAACTTAAATTTCAAATAAAAAAAACACATGTAGCTAAATGGCAGAAATGATATTGAAAGTAAATTATATTAATTGCTAAAAACTTAATAAACCATATAAAACCAAAATATTTGAAAATAAAAGTGAAATCAAATGTGCAAAAGTTCCTCCATTGCATCCCGCACATGTTTGACATCGCTCAGTTAATCCTCCACCAGTTGCGTTTGTTAGCGCCAGTTGTACCAACCAAGTTCACGGCTAGTTCAGTGTAAACTTCGATTTAACAAAAGATTTTTTTTGTTAAACACACGTTCATGCTGTATTAGCCGTGAACTTGATTGGCACAACCGCCCCTTATTATTTCTCGCGCTATAGTGGTTCAAACGATGCTAATACGCTCTTTTAAATTATCCATATCTCTTAATGGTGTATTGTAAACTGCATTTTTTAAATGTTCTCGAAGAAAGTAGTCTAGAGGACTCAAATCCGGAGACCGAGCTGATCATCTTATAGGGTCATTGGTACCTATCCACCGCCTTGGAAATATCCTGCTCAGATGATCGCTTAACCAATTAATTATAATGTTCTACCTATTTTTTTCATTTCATTTTCTTATTTTAATAAATTGCATTATAATAACATTGTCGTATTGTTTCATGTCTGATATCTATCGCCAAAAATTATGAACACTACTTTAAAATGCACTACTTTTAAACGCGGCCCGCGAACGTATTTGCACACTAAAGTTTGGCCCACAACATGTCAAAGGTTGCCCATACTTGACCTAGAGGATTTAAATCTGGAGGCAGCGGGGGCCATTCAATGAATCCTCTACGGCCAATCCACTATTTCGGGATTGGGAATGTTTCGTTTAGAAAGAGAAAATAGAAATTATTGTGAGCTAGACGCTCGCTGTTTGATAAAAAACGATAAAGCAACAATAAAATTATTCAAAAAAATAACCGATTATTTTTACTTTCAATAAAAGCTATATTATAATTTTATATAATACTTACATGACTTCTGGCATATGTGAGGTACGTAAAATAAACTAAAACTAACAGCAAAGGCGACCTGAAAAGAAAACAAATCGTTAGTATTATAGTTTGCCTTTTTTCAAAATGTTTTCTATAATAAAGATGCATATTATTAAAAACATATAATTTAAACAAATATTTTCATAATGCGATTTAAATTTTATGAATTTTAAATATAACTACTTATATTAACTATAGGAATTAAAGATGGGTGAGAATTTTTGATATTAAAACTGCATATTTTTGCGAGGATTTTGCTAATTAATCGATTTACATTTACAATATTCAATGTACAATAAAAATTGGACATAAAGTATCTTTTTGAAGCTTGGTAAATGTTAACTAATATTTCCAATTTTTCGCCATGTTAATATTCGCATATAAGAAAGTGTAAGTAATCTGATCTCCTCAAAAGAAGTATGTATAATCAGTATAGACCCATATAGTTAATAAAACTAGCTCTTACTTATAACTTAAGCAGCAGATTGCTGGAAGAACTTACGAATTTAAAGTTAGACAACACTGCAACAACAACAAAAAAATGTTAAGTCATGTAAACAAAATCAAAAATATGTGATTAAATTGTAGTAATGAGTTTTGTATATTTTAATATGTACTCTTTAAAAGTATCCCACTAGAGGAAAAATAGTTTACTTATACAAAAATCATTTGAATCTCAGAAAAAAAAGCCATGAATTACAAAAAAAATCCTTTGTACTTAATTCTAATTATTGTAGATAGACTTTCGGAACGTCTATGGACCATTCGTTGTTTCTGCTTGTTGTAGGAAAAGGCGAGCAGTGTGTATTTGGATTTGCTAAACTTTGGTTTCGCGTGCAGAAGATGTGTTAGTCAAAACACATTATAAACAAAAAAAAATGGATATATTAAAACTTCTAGCTAGTATAAATAACCTACACCCCTACATGAAATTTACGTTTGAAGAAGAGAAAATCAAATAAACTACTTTCCTTTGTTTGATATTTTTACAAAACAGAAATAGACAAATAATTACATTATGACAGTTCAGATGCTTAGTTTAAATACAAAAAATTAATTAACAGTTTATTCAACACTTTTTTCTATACTGTTGTCGAAAGAAAACTTTCATAAAAAATTAATGACAATATTTAGAATAGCACAACTAGATGACTATTCCGTCGATTTTATAAATAAGATATACTTAATAACTTTATTAAAAAAAAACACTAAGTAACAGTAGTAAATGATAGTCGTAAAAAGATTTATAAAAGTAACATTTTATCCTGTATGGCATTATAAGCTGTCACACTTCTTTCATAAATACGGTCTAATACCAGCGATTTCGAATCAAGATACTTTAGAAATCATGTAAAACCAGAAATGAAATCGAAAAAACTGTGACAAAAATACATGTGAGGTAAGTTGCAGAAATTGCGAATTTAAAAATGTATAGGTCCGACATAAAAATCACTGGACGTGAGAGCTAAAAAACATAAACTCGATATTAGGAGTCATGCCTCCATTGGCTAATCATTTTGTTATTACCGGATGTGTTATATATACAGAAAAGACAAAATTATTAAAGGAAATTAGATATAGATAGGTAGATAGGTAGATATCTTATTGCTCTTCACTGAGACAACGACAGTTGTTAAATTAAACAGACTTTGTTAACAAAATATAGTTTAGTTAAACAAAACTATAACAATAACTGATCTAACAAGAAAAACGTAGTGAAGGTAATTATATTATTTTATTACTTAATATATTTTTTAACACACCCAATGAGTTTATTTGACCAATACGTGTTGGTCAACTAACAAAGTGAGCGTTATTAAACAAATAAGAGTTAGGTAAACCAAAACTGCGGTTAATTTAATGTAATTGTGCTGTGAAATTGCTCTTTTTTCAAAACTAGCCCCTTTTTTTAAATAGCTCTGATCTAACAGTAAGTATTATCAGAGAAAAGTTTTATCCGTATCCAAAGAAATACTTTAAATATAGTATGTATTACAGGAATTGTAGCACCTTTCATATTTCACTCCAATAATAGTGTATGTCATGCTATTCAGCATTAATAGCTAGACAGACGCGGTTATAAAATATTTGGTAGATTTACCAGGTTACATCTTTTAGATTCCGTGATCATCAAAATGACATCTCCTCCACCACGGTAAGCTGATCCTTGCGACCAATCACAATGCACAAGGCAAATTATTTAATGGTGTTACAAAGGCAATGATGTAGGATAACCACTATTATTTTTGTGTGTTTAACATTCCGTTTTAGAGATATTTTTTAGATTATATATCTGCTGGTATGAATTTATTTAATCGTGTAATATTGTTAAACTGAGCAAAATTTGATTGAAAGAAATTACTAAACTGAAATTACTGAAGGTTTGACAAGATTTATAAAATGTGGAATTAACCTGTCTTGCTTTATGTTTTTATCCCTTTACATATGTGTTTATGTCATTTGTGATCGTTTACCTGACGATTTGTGTGGTAATTACATACGAAATGCATATGCGGTATATATGTCGTAAAGACGAACTTGAAGCAATGTCTACGTTTTTTATTCGTCTGTTATCCCTTTTTTCAAGTTGGTACAAATAAATGCTATTCAGCATTAATAGCTAGACAGACGCGGTTATAAAATATTTGGTAGATTTACCAGGTTACATCTTTTAGATTCCGTGATCATCAAAATGACATCTCCTCCGCCACGGTAAGCTGGTCCTTACGACCAATCACAATGCACAAGGCAAATTATTTAATGGTGTTACAAAGGCAATGATGTAGGATAAGCACTATTATTTTTGTGTGTTTAACATTCCGTTTCAGAGATATTTTTCAGATTATATATCTGCTGGTATGAATTTATTTAATCGTGTAATATTGTTAAACTGAGCAAAATTTGATTGAAAGAAATTACTAAACTGAAATTACTGAAGGTTTGACAAAATTTATAAAATGTGGAATTAATCTGTCTTGCTTTATGTTTTTATCCCTTTACATATGTGTTTATGTCATTTGTAATCGTTTACCTGACGATTTGTGTGGTAATTACATACGAAATGCATATGCGGTATATATGTCGTAAAGACGAACTTGAAGCAATGTCTACGTTTTTTATTCGTCTGTTATCCCTTTTTTCAAGTTGGTATAAATAAGTATATCGAAGAACAGTCGGCTTTTTCGCTCAAAGAAACAAGAAACGAAGTGGATGAAAGTATTCACACGCGCACCATTCGTGGCACGAACTTTAGAACTTTTGTGACCATTACCGTTCCTGAATCCCTACACCTTTTCCATATAATTACAACTGACAGGACATCCTAATTAGATATGTAAAAGTGCCGACAGCTTTAATTTCTTTTTATTGGTCCTGGTTTCGAAGTAATTCTCTTTCCACAGTCTTTGAACGCTATTATACGTGGCTAGTTTACAAGCAGGTGCAGCTCACTAATAAAGCATCCAAAGAGGGTAAATGTTCAGTTGAATAACGGCCCTATAGTGAGGATGGCAAAAATATGTTAGTGCTTTGGAATGATGTTTCTAAGGAGATACCTACATCTTTATATAATTGTGGATTATATATATGTACAACAAAATTACTTTGAGGGAAAACAGTTAATTGATTATTCCATCCCCAAATAGCAATACCGCTTTATTGTTCAAGAGTGTCACCTAATTTAAGATAATGGTAGTTTTCTAATAGGGATACTATTGCTATCTTGGAAATATGACTGTCATAACTAAATATGGCAAATTCAACGCACGTATCGGCGGCGTACGTATGCAATTTTACATTTAATTTAAATTATAAGAAAAGAATTATAAAACGTGCGCTAACACTTACCACATTATGAATCATCAGTGAATTATATGCGATAAGACTATATACTATTTTGCAATTTTATTCATACTGTTCGCAAACTCGATAACCGATAACGCTCGAAATATCTACGGCTATGTATATATGGCATCAGGATTCCATGTCTGGTCATAACAGATACAGAGTCAAGGAATTAGCAAGGAAGAGGATACCTATTTTAAAATGCATCAAAAAAGATTTATATACATATCAGATAGTCGACCTATAGTCAGGCCATGGTAGGTCGGAACTATTCTGGAAGAGATGCTATCTCTCTTCCAATTACTTTATTTCGCCAACAAAATGCAACTGGGCGCTATCGACTGAAGCGACGTATCACGTGGTATCAACAACGCATCACTACTTCTCTTTTGCCGAATGATTCCGACATCTTATATCCCGACTATAGGTCGAGTGTTTGATCTGTATATTGAATGCGGTTCTGAAGATATAGGAAGAATCTGAAAAGTCGATTTTCTATCTTCTCACATAATGTCACAATATTGAAATCATATTTTTTAATAATTTGGCTATAAACTGCTGTAACCAAATTTACAACATGTTTGAGTTGTAAAGGACCATATTTTTGAATGCGACTTTGTGTATTTTTATATTAGTTCTAGGTACTGAATTTGGTAGGGGCAACAACTTTTTAATCTGAAAATTTCTGGCATCGTTCTTAAAAAAAAAATAGTAATGATAAGAACAATGTTTCACGGTTTTTTGGTAAGTGTGTCATTTATTGACGGCAAAAATGACATAATTTTTAAACAAATAAGTTTTTACGTTTTTCTTTATTACAGAAGTTAAAAATGAAATTAAATAATATTTTTGTTTGAATGAAGATTTTTGTTTGCCTGTTTGAGCTGTGTAAACCTAAAATATGTAAAAACCGATCTTACACATTGCTTTATAATTCCTTATAAAAGCTATTCTTTGTGAAGTTTAGAACAGAAATAAAAGATTTTTTTTTTTGAAAAATCAGTAGTAGAAAATTATTTTTCTCTCTGACGCCTATACACTTTAAAAAATTACAGTAATTTTGCCATGGTAAATTAGGAATATTATATTATATGTAATAACGTTGTGAATTTACCACAATGAATCTTGTAAACTTTGTTTTACATGTTTTTTGCTAGGATATTTAACATGGAAAAAGAAATTTCGGTAAAATTTATAGCTTTTTCATCTAAGCTTAAATTGTTGTTGTTAAAATCAAATGTATGATTTTAATTTATTTCATGTCTTTTTAAGGCTGTAAGATTTTTGTTATATTTATGCCCTTTTATTCTATTTTCCAAATATTCATGGTTTTCAATTTGACAAATGACATACCAACACACGTTTTTAGATATTATAAAACCCAAACATCAAAAGAAAATAAAACAATTAAAATACAAACCAATAACTCAAAATACCGAAAGTAAAAAAAAACAATAATTGAGTAACCAATATTTCAAATACAATAACACCTAATGATTGACGCACTATCATTAGGACTAAATTTTACTTTAAATTATAACACAAACGAAATTCCTATTAATAATATAATACACACAGACTTTTGAAAGGCTCTCAAAGGGCAAATTAAAATATTCTTTTCTTCTTTAAAATGGTTTAATGAAAAAAATCATTGCGTTAAGTTTATGCTTTGGTATCTTCTCAGTTTAGTTTAATAAAATACCTGTTCACGCATTCTTAGTTTTATTCATATTACTGAACGGTTTGCAAATTTTGCTAGAGCTAAAGCAAAATCGTTGTACCTCAAAATAGCGTTAAATTTCAAGTGATATTTTTTTTCAAATTTCTGGAGTAATAGCACGATCATTAGTAACATCGTTTATTTGTTGCATTAATTTATTTTTGTACTGTTTATATGCCTATAGTAAGCATACAATGCCTTAAATTAGATTGTTATTTAAAGTAAGTTGTGATTTCCATCTTACCAAATTTATATTGGTATCGTTGACTATAGTTTAAATAGAACTATAATTTAAACCATAGTACGCTGCAAAAAATAATAGGCTATAGTATTAAATTACACCTATAAAAGAAATTACCATACAATATATATTAATACATTGCACGGTAAATTCTTCTCATGTGTAATTTAATATTACACCCTTGGCTGTAATATTAAATTATAGCTATAAAACAATTTACCGTACAATGTTTGAAAAAATACATCAGCATGTGAAATTTACTAAATGGTAGAAATGTTACCTTATGAAGTAAATTTACTTGTAAAATTGTAGGCAACTTCGCTACCGACGATTTTACATGTAATTTTACTAGATTTTTTTACGGTGTATGTGGACAACACACTGTATATTTAACTAAAGAGAAAATAAATTATACTTTTCAAAATATACAGAAGTCATATATTTCTCTATATCCTAACGCAACGTCTGGTAATGTTTTCATTTAAATAGAACCTACTACTTATGTATTAACTATTATCAAACAATATATTCAAGTTTTCACTGAAATGACTCAATTGTATATATCGAGTATCACCTTCAGTTTACTGTGAAACCACCAGACATTTTTTCAACTTGTTACACATGGAAACGACTACACGTCTGTGGATTATTTAATTTGAATATCTCTTTTTAGGTACAAGTGTGGCCCGCGCCTCAACAAGAGAAGAGCTTATTGCCAGGCGATAAATTATCCGTTATAAGCGACAGCGTTTCTCGCATAGCTAATGGAATGGGTCGTTAAGGACGGCACTGCGTGTTGAGGGTTCAATTATTTTCGATTAACCACGATTTTTCAGGACGCCTCCCGTACCTAATCGTGAAGCTAGGAGGCCCTCGCTTTGGTTCATTATCCGTTTCTATTTTTCCTTTTTTTATCTTCTATTCGACAGCTAACGGTTCTAGCCATTCGTTTATGGGTAAGGTAGGCACGTTGCCGTTGATTGTATTAATGAACATGCTGCTTAATCGAATAGGGGTCCTATTTGCGTGTGCTCTCGAAGAGAAAATGTAAGAATGGGATAGGAACAAGTATCCTCTTGAAAATTAGGTCATCAGCACTGGTACTTTCTAATTATATGTATAGGTATCTTTGCCTATGTGTATAATGTTGAAAGTACAAGTAAGTGTGTTTACAATTATGGATTGTAGAATTTATAATTTAATTTAAGAAATTTATTTGACAAATACTATATACACTATGCGAATGACCATAAAAATAAGTTATACATATAATATGGATGTATGTGTTTGTACATGTATAAAATGGAAATACTACATGCATATGGTATGTCGCTGTATTCGTCATTGCTTTCCCGGTCTCTGTCCTTGTCCTAGATGATACTACGTTATCAGTTAATCCAGGGCAATATAATACGTTACAAAATAGGGTTAATCAGGCTTTAGCAGATTATTAAACTGGAGATTAAATAATAAATTAATTTTTGGTTTAACACCTAAATAATAAATTAAATCAGGGGTGGTATTTTAAACCAAATATCTCGAGGTTAACAAAAAAATTAATTGGAGGCAGAGTTGACATGAAGTGCGTAATTTCGGGTATATTACCAGCAGATCTACTTTTGAGTTAAATTTCGTAGGGACACGCATAAAATAGGGTTTGAGGCTTTAATTACGGTACCGAGAATTAAATTAGAACCAGAAAGGAAAGGCGAGTCGATATACGGGCACGAATTGATCCCGCCAAATTAAAAAGTATTACAACAAATTTATAAGCATTCTTGGGAGAGTTTAAAAATTTTTACGGATGGGTCGAAGGGTGAGGGTGGTACAGAGATAGCTTTTATTTATAATAAAGGTGTTGAAATATAATCAAAACTGTAACTTAGAGAGTCACTGCGATAATTTTCTAGCGGAATTATTTGCAATAAATCAGGCGGTACGTTACATTAGGCGCTAGTGAGAACTTATTCAGTACGTGCCAAATGTAATTGATAGTTTATTTATATTAGAGGCATTAGGAAATTTAAACAATCCGACCGATTTTTTATTAGACCTTTTGGACTAGAGCTCACGCAGGTAGGGTTATCAAAATGGGAATCAATTACCAAAAGAGGGATTATGTAAAGGGGATAGTGCAATAATTAGGTATGAGTTAATTTCGGCTAGCGTAGTGAAAAAAGTGTTTAGGAATAAACTCGGTAATGATTGGCAGCGTACGTGGTATATCACTTTAAATGAGAGATGAACTAGGAAATTTATCGATAAAGTTACACGTTTCTAGTTTGTTTGTTGTATCAATAGTATTTTAAATCATATTTATGTAGAATTGAGAGGGTTAACGATTCGCATTGTGATTGTGGTGGGGTAGATACAGTTGTGTGTGTTCTACTTGAATGTCCACTCACTGAGGAGTGGCGGTTGCGTATGGAAGCTAAGGATTAATTGAGGGGTTAAATTACCCGCGGCGTGAAACAGAAATAACGAGTCGGTTGAATAGCGCAAAAACAGGTTGTACAAAGTATTGTTAATCTAATAAGAAGAACCTAGTGAAGAAAGATATTTTTTTTTGTTTTGTCTTACTCTTTAATACACTCAATGCGTTTATTTGAGTGTTGTTAAGAAATAAGGATTAAGATAACTAAAACTGTAGTTAATTTAATGAAATTGTGACGTTGAATTCCCTTTTCCTAAATCTAGTTCTCACTTTTCTAAACAAATGCTCTGGTGTAAACATTCATAGCTTCATCATAGCAGTTTTCTTCCCATATAGTATAGCAGATACGTTAAACACTTATATGTATTACAGAAACTGTCGCATGGAGGGCGCTTCAGCTATTTCAATGCAGTAAAAAACATATTTGGCACAAATAGCATGGCAAATACGATTATAAAGTATTAATTTGTCATATTTACCAGACATTAGGGGCTGTGATCATTGAAGCAGAACTTCTGCCGCTGCACACTACAGCAGTGGCCTAATTTCTGCGATCAATCTGCAATATGCAGGGCAAACGGTTGGCGTATACAATATTAATCACATGACCCCCACATATGGTAGATATGGAGATATATATTTTTTTAAATAACCGACTCATTCTTAGTTTTAATCAAAAATACTCACGGCATTTTGTTAAATCAATAGGATTTGTCACTCTAAAATAAATATTCGCCCAAACAGATGGCTTGTTAAAACAAAAATAAAGATTATAGTTCGTTCAATTAAATATTCATTTAAATGGAATATTCAAAATTTGATAAGGTGAAGCAAAATATAAATTACGTATAGTTATATCTGAATTATCTGATTTGGTTAATTTGAACAAAATTTTGGCTATTATAACTAGATTATTGCAACAAAATTATTTTGTATCCTCAAATAAAAATTAGGTTAAGAAGTTAAAATTTGGTTGGCGCAACCATATTATTTTTTTTCCATGTGCATTGGGAAGTTAAAGTGTTAATAAAAAAATATTTTTCATGTGATGTTTCAATGGATTCGGTTGAGTTGTTAGAGATTTCTATGCAAATTTGTATATTTTTGCTTGTTAAATTATTAGCTGGCGTGAGAATTACGATTGCTTCTATATACATTAGCACTTCCTTCCATTTCCCATTAGTTAAGAAATTGTACTTATTATAACTACCATACTATCTTATTTTAACCTTATCGTGTTTCTTTTTCCAGGTTCGTCCTATTTGAAGATAATATCACTTGAGACATCCTTTTATAGTCATTCATTGATATTTTATAAATCAATTTTTTAATGGAAACACCACGAATACGTAAAAATCGTACGCACTTGAAGAAAATTCAGGGTAACCTTGTGTAGGGCCAAATTTCGGTTTATTATTACCTCTACGGAACAGGACGTCATACGTTCGAAGAGTGATAATTCATATGTTTAAATTTTGGCAGGCATGGAACCGGAGTATAACCGGATACAGGTCAGGGTGAAATCAATCGATCTGACAAAGCTGTGGAATCCACGAGTAAGACGCTCTTATAACGGGTAGGTTCGGCGCTACGATGCCGATGTAAAAAAAAAAAAATATTTATAACGTGTATGTAACGTTTGTATTATCACTTTTATTTGAAATATATTTTTTTTAATTATTGCTAAATAAAACTAAAAGAAAAAAGATTAAATTAATCAATGTCTATTTCGTTAAATCTAAGGCGACGATAATACATACAATATGTATTTTTTGACACGTATACAGTGTCAAAATTAGTATCACTTAAAAGTAATCTGAAACGTCAATTACATCACTCTCAATTTTTGTGTTGATTGCTGTTTTAACTGAAAACGTTTATAAGGATATTCGGTCATTCAACTTCAAATTCTTAAACGGTGATACAGAATTTTAAACCGTTTAGAAGTGATAAATATACCACGCAAATTACTATTTTAACAAATGGTCTTCGTGCCAACGACATTAAACTTAACTGTTTTAAGTTGTTTAATCGATGTAGCCGCAACAGTATTTACATATTTTAAACAAATCTCGATTATGGGTTGATTTACTCTTTCGGCTGTGATCATAAATAAACGAACTCCCACAAATGAATGGATTTACCATGTAAAAGTCTACGACCTACACTCATTACAGTGATATTTTTTAAACAGGATATTACCATTGACATCCAGGTACTCTACATCTGTTGTCAAAACTGAGCTCCTGGTGCCCAGATAATGTTGAGCGTTACCTACGGCGACCTTATTTCCCGCGAAAGACTTGAAAATAGGTCAATAAAGGTAGATCCAGTCGTTAATAGTTGGTAATAAATATTTAGTATAACTTCCTATATTTATGTATTAGCCCGGAAGTAAATGAAAATACTTGTTTAAACATGCACTATAACATATTCCCGTGCAGATAGCCAATTATTCCGTGCCCCACTTTATTTTGTTTAAATTGTACCTCCCATTCCTTTTTCGTAAAACGGACACTAATACGTTTACAAATACAGTCATCTTGTATTAATTCGATAGGTATGCAATACAGAGTAAAGATGTTTCAACTATCAGTCCTGATCCACATAATTACAACAATGACCGAAACGCCAATTGCAAAATTTGGCAGAACAATTTATAATAAGCAAGACGAAGAACAGTGTAGATATCAGTTCAGAAATAATAAAAGTTCATAAGCTAGTGAAATCGGGCCTCGCATATATTTGGCACTATTGAATCTCAGTAAGTTTTAACTTTGTAATATTTATAATTTTTGAGAGGAACAACAACAAAAAAATCATTTTCACTAACCTCTGTAATATAATCATCAATATTGGGTATTTTCTCAAAAGTGTTTGAGAAATTATTGCTTAAAAAATTGGTAACTATTTAAACAAATATCAGTTATTGAGTACTGCATCAGCAATAATCAGCTTAACGGACTTTATTTTGAATCAACTTAACCATGCCTATAATCACAGTTACATTCACTCAATATATTAGTAAGAAAAAATAGTAAACTTTTGTTGCAGATAACTTTAATAGAGATTTAGTTACGAATAAAATAAACACGAAATATGATCTTGTATTCCACCGTGGTTATTGAAATCCACTTGAAATTATCCAAATACGTGCAATTTATACGAGTATGTCTGGTGGAATATGGAATCGGAATATTATTCCGATTATTGAAATCATCCGAATACGTGCAACTTATACGAGTATGTCTGGGGAATATGGAATCGGAATATTATTCCGAATATCATGGCCTTCCGATTCGAGTATTCCGATTATTGAAATCATCCGAATATTTACAACACTATCTCTTTCTATGCATCTCCTTTCCTTTCGACACCATCGACAGAGAGGTGATCCGTTGCAAGTTGGAGGCACTTGGTATCCGTGACCAACCTTTGCGTTTGCTAACATCATTTCTCGCCGGGCGGCAATTGTAAATTAGCTTCGCCAGTGAAGTGTTGGACATTCAGAATATTGAGTTGGGCGTGCCGCAGGTTTGGTCCTTGGACCGCTGTTGTTCATATGTTTCATTAATTATTTGCGAAGCTACACATCATTTCCAACCATTATTGGCGTATCTGTAAGGGATGAAACGGAACTGCATGGAAAACTGGAAGTGTGCAGGACCGAATTCAGCGGCTGGTGTCAAAGAAATAAACTTTCATTGAAAAACAATATCTCGCTAAAACCTATCACGGTTCACACCTTGAAAATTTGTAAAGTTCTTAGAGCTGTATATAGACTGCGAACTATTTTGGAAAAAATATAGGGTTTTTCAAAAGTAAGAGGTAATTTAAATAATTAATATTTTCGTTAATATTTGTAATATTGTAAAAATAATACTAAAAAAAAGTGAGAGTACCTCACAAGGAAGGAACAAAGGGAGGAGCAAAACGACTGGAGCAAATTGGATGGCATCCATCTCCTCTCAAAATGCGTAGCACTGTGCAACTCAAGGGCGTTGCACCTGGGAGCACGTGAAATCGAAAAGGGAGACTTACCTAACCTGGCGCCTTCTGATATCCTACACTTTCTGAAAGGAATAAGATTGGAAGGCCAGCAGTAAAACATCAAGAACAGGGGACACAATAGATCTTTTAGGTTGCGGTGTAATATCACCCTTACAAATTAACGAAATAAATAGATCTGAAAAGGCCATGACGAAACAGACCTCTGAGCCAATCCTAATCTAATTTCGCCTCCTCTTAGAAAGAAATAATGAACCTTACTTCAAACAAGCAAAAAAATTAAACATTGGAGAAAGGTTAAAATATTTAATTTATTACTGGCAATGTACAACAAAGAAGCTTGTACAGGACAAAGTAATAAAATGATTAAATTAATAAGAAATCTTTTATCGTTAATTTGATGCTAAACGAAGTATCAATTTCTAAATATGCAAACATTTAAAAAGTAACCGTAAAGGTGCGAATTTATTCTAATACACGATTGACGTCTGAAAATATTGGGATATATACTCGATTCGGAATAGCTTTTATCAGAAAGACAAATACGTTTCGTGATTGGTGTTACTAATGCAAACACTTTTACGACGTAAATCAATATGCGAATGGAGCGCTGCGTATTTTATGCCTCATTGCCGAATTGCACGACATGCAAAATTATGTCATCCGTATAGTGTATAGAAGGGAAACAAATTTTATGACGCTATACAAGTTTGCATATTAAATTATTTGAAATTTTCCAAACATATTTTTTTTATGCTCTGTGTAAAGCTTACACATAGCATAAGTGCTATAGGATAGCTCAAAACAAAATAATAACAAAAAATTCCATTAATGTGTGTGTTTTTTTTGGGAAGCCTCCATAATACTCGTTATTTGCGTGGCTTGTGCTTCGTATATTTTCAAAAAAAAGTCCCTTCAACGCGTTCTGAAGGACTTCTTTCACCATCGTATCCTTTTTTGTGTTATAATACACACATGTAGAACTAAGAATGCTAAAATAGATGATATTTCTCATCTTTCAAATATACCGAATAGATATTTTATTCCTTTTGAGTAAATGTAAACTTTATTTTGTGCCATAAATTTCTGAAATAATATGTTAAACATTTTCGGCGTTTATATATTTGTACACTCAAATACAGGTAAGCTTCAGGTAGTCTGTTTCGTGTCCGTTTAACGTATCCTATAAACAATTACTAATTTTAAACTCTTCGTCTAAATATATATTTTTCACTTACAACGACGATTAGTAATAGCAAAAAATTCGAGTTAATATAAATAAAATTTGGTCCTATTTTTAGTACCTAGTCTAAAATGATATAAGAAATCAATATCCTTTTATAAACAAACTAAAATAAAATAGCAGTTAGCTTAGTTTTAATATATATAAATATATATTCGGAATACAACTTCGGATATATTTAAAACATACGTTTTATAATTACTTGTAATGTCTCATCATCAACTTCGTAAACATAATAAAGCTTCTGGATGAAAATTGTTGCTAAATAATACAGGATTAGAATCGTCTTTGATTTAAAATTATCTATTAAAAACAATTTGGTTGATGTCTACACACATAAAAAGAAATTGTTGACCCAAGCAAGTGGCCTGTTTATGTATGAGAAGACAAATATTTATTTAGGTTAAATTAAAAGTATGTAGTATGTGCGAATATTAGCATACGCTGTGCGTTTTATCTTACCAAGAATCATCATTGCTCCTGGTCGATCGAATGCATTATGCGAAATATTCGTATATATACTTAATTTTAGCTTTATCCCTGCATATATTAAATATTTGTTTCCCTCAAATAACTTACTTTCAGACTCAGATATTCGATTCAAATGTGTACAATATTTGTCTTAAGAGAAATAAACTGATTTAGATGTTTAAATGTTGCAGAAAATTTGATTAAACCTGGGTACATATTTGATTCAATGTGTACATTAATTGTTTATTCAAATTAATCGTTTGTTTACTTTAAATAGCTACCTACTGGGCTGTATTAATATTATAATATAATGGTACCTAATATTTTATAGACTTAATTAATTACACTGACTTCAGTTGAGTTACCACACTTTATTAAAGCAAGTTATTTTCATACTAACTGCACACTACTATTTTAATGATTTAAATAAATCAATTGAAGGGCTTATAAAGTATTCTGATAATTTCACCAAAATACTTCAATTTTAAATTGAATAGTAGATAGTTTTAAGCATTTTTCTAAAACTTTGAAGCTTGATTTTTTTTTTATTTGTGGCATATCACGTCATTACAATAAGCCCTTCAATTTATTGTATGAGCATGTAACGATTTGTTAAAACTGGATATCAGAAGTCGTTACTGTAGGCTTTTGCCAGTTAGTTCCCGCATTCGGGTTGATTCGCAGACGGATTGCTGTGCCCTACGAGTCGCTGTTCTAATTATCACAGTTCCTACAAAATAATTACCGGGTAAATAGATAAATGTTTTGTGGTTGTGTCCGCCATGCAAGTTATATTAAATATGGGTTGTTGCTGTAGTAAAATAGAAGAATTGCCATCTTTGCGGCAATTTCTATACGACAGAATGAATATATTCAACATATTTGCTATTACATAAATAGAAAACTGCGATAACGCGTATAGATTAGGGGTTTAAAAGTTTCAAAAAAGGTGACTTTAACATCATAACTGCATCAAATTAAGCAATTTTGGTTAGGCTGATACTTCTTTATTAGTAAGCTTGACTTTGTTAATTAATACTTACATATTGTTTAAGAGAATTTGCTGATTGTGAGTTTGCTATGCCCCAAAAGAAAAGATAACGGAATAAATATGCAATTTCTGGTTGATAAATCTGTTTGAAAGCCGTGGAATCTACCTTGTGTAAGTATTCGATGTTAAATTATCAAAGGCCTGAATCCATCACGATTAAAACCGATAATAAATGAATGTTGACATAAAACCAGTACTGCTTTATCTATCGTACTGAAATAAATAGTTTTCTGTATAAGCAAATTATATTTGATATCATACATATGATAAAACCACACTAAATAATAATTAGTGAATAACAACGCATCTAATGCAGGTGTCCCTTTCATAGTCGGCATTGTAGGCTCAAAGATTTTGCAGAGCAGAAGTTGTTATTTGATTAGCGTTCATGTAAATATACACCTATATGTAAATACGCATATACATGTGTTACAAACATCACAAATTTAGGTTCATGATGTTTACATATACATATGTAAATCTTCATTGGTTTCTTGTTAAGTTTACGATAAATTACAACACCTGTAATTTGAAATATGTTTTTCTGGATTAAGTAAAAAAGATACTGATTCGGCGTCAAGAACAATTGCTTATTTGGAAATGATATATATTCATTAATTATAATTATTTGAATGATATCGTAATACTTTGTTGGACTTGACATTTAATAAATATTTGTTGGATTCAATAATTTTTTGTTAACAAAATGTCTGTGTAGAGCCAAATAACTAAATATTAGGCCAAACAAATTCTTATTTAATTCATTATTTACTTTAAATAAATATTTGTGTCAAAATACATTCTTTTTTTTCTTTCTTGATCATATTGTCGCGTTCCTACTTTAAAAAGGTACAGAGATCTGTATGTAATCATATATGTATTAATTTATTTTCTTTGTTTTGATTTTTAGGTCCTCAGAAAAACATGGAAATGCACGATCACGTTTCGCTTTTATCGCAAAAGCTTTTCCAATTATAGAAATATATAAAAAAATATAAATTGTAAAGGGATAATGAAAATTATTTAAAAATATTTTTTTTGTTTAATAAATGACAAACTGTAACTATTTTGTTTATAATAATTTTTTAATATATCGTTTTGTTTTATTTAAGAATTGCGTTTCAATGTTTTGATTATTAATTGTTAGTTAAATATGAAAATATTAAATTTTGTAATTAAATAGATTTTCAAAAAAATATTATTATATTTAGTTATAAATTTAAGTTATATAGTTTTGTGATGTATTGTCTGTCTGTTTTATCATTGACTGCGTTTTTGTGTATATAAATAATAAATAACTCAAAATCATACATTTGATTTTAACAATATAACCACTTTAAATTAAGATTAAAATTTATAAACATAAAGATCACAGTTAATAATGTTTATCATTCATATCATCATATTTATCTAAAAATAAATAATCAAAACATACTATATTGAAACGCAATCTTTAAACACAACAAAGCGATATATTAAAAATTATAGTAAACAATCAATTATGATTATTTATTTATTAAACAAAAAATTATTTACAAATAATTTTCATTACTCCATTACAATTTATATCTTTTTATATATATTTATATTTTTATAACTTTAAAAAGTTTTTGCACTAAATGTAAAACGTCGTTGTAGATTTGGAAATCTCTGTTTTTCTGAGGTCTAAAAACCAGGATAAAGCCAAAAAAAATTAAAATATATTTTGTTAATTTAACAACTTTTTTTTTTCACTGTATACCTAAATATTGTTTCTGGCGAATTGTAAGAACACCTTAAGACTTTTACCTTTGCTTATACTTCCCAATTTCTTAATTAATAAATAGAATAAACAAATACGCTACATATGGATAAGCTAATTATTAGTAGTATCAATAACATGCTCTGAAAAATGGCATTTGTTTTGGAAATCTACCTATCCATTCAAAATAAATTAAAATCGCTGGAAGTACTTTGATGTGTGTATAAAATGTACTTCTATGTTACTAATAATGTAATAAGTTGGTATTGAAAAATTGATCTGTTTCAGCTGTGTCAGTCAAATAGTTTCTTGACTCTTCAAGAAACTGGTAAGCGACTTAATCTCCTCCTGTTTATAAAAAATACTATTTTGTTCTATACTATAAGAGAACACAAATCATACATATTATGATACTGCATTTGTAAAATTCGAGTTTACAGAACATGCAAGTTGTTTATTTTGCAGTCAATAATCTGCATGATAAAAAATTATGCGTGCAAAGAGGTTATGAACTGCGAATCAACTACGTATGTATTTTTGATAATAAAAATTACGAATACTAAACCAATTTCTAATAACTTATACCATATGTTTTTTGTTTAGCAGGAGAAGGATGCAGTAAAGATGAATATGGTAAATTTTGTATATGGTTTCGTGACCTTATTTTCTTGGAATACAGTAATTTCGATTGCGTATAAAAGAACTTAACCGGAACAGCTATAGTCAGATTCTTTTTGAATTTCTAACAAAAGTTTGTTTTTGAAACTTATAGTATAGTTATTATTTAATCTTGAAATGCAAAAAGTCTCGAGAAACAGTCAACTGAATAGAGTTAAATTACAAGAGTCACTAGGTTGTCGATTACGCTGATGACACGGCAACAAATGGAAAAGGAGACAAATATTTAAAGGAAATAGTCAGAAATTTAGTAGTAAGAGCGGGATCAGTTATTTATGAAAACAACAGTAAATTGATGAGGATAAGGGCACAGCACGCAAACGAAAAATTTATAAGGGAAGCAAAAAGGAAGCCTGGAAATTGAGTGTGTGAAAAAAATTGGATTTGTAGCAAGTTTACTAATCAACAACTGCATTGGAAAAAAATGCATGAGAATTATGAACTAACATAAGTATAGAGGCTGCAAATCACTTAAATCGATCTAAATATTTGTCGAAGAAATTAAAATTATGACCAAATGCAACTGTTTAAAAGGCCATAATATGTGCAGCTGTGAGACCTGGGTGTTAGACAAGAAATAAAAAGAGGAAGTAATGAGATGCGAGAGGAAAACGTTTTAGAAGGGTTCTAGAAGGTAAGAAAGTTAAAGATTGTTATGTAAGAAAAACCAACGAAGGATTCTATAATCACGAACCACAAATAGATGCAACTATCATATCAAAGCACTGGCTGTGACACATAGAAAGCATGACAGATGATAGAAAATCAAACAAATTGCAACTAAAGAACTGGAGGGTAGAAAGAAGAGAGGCAGACGAAAGAAAAAAAAATGAAGAAAAGCAGTTCTAGAAGGTTTAAATGAAGAGAATAGGAATAGATGTGAAAAAAATTACAAAGCTCTAAATAGCTAAAAGACATATATTAATAAGCCACGAATACAACACAGTGATATCAGATATATTGGCAAATTATAATTGTACGGATTATAACATGCTTATTTGTATTAAACTGCATGCAATTATAATGTTTATTAGATTGCATCAGTAAGAACAAAATTGCTTAAAAGATAAATTTTATAATTCATGTGACCTAATTTATTGGCAGATATATGTTTTTGCGGTAATTCTATAAAATTACACTACAACTTTTCTTTATTGACTGGACTTATTGTGCCAACTATAATCAGGATAATATATTTCCAAATAAAAAAGACTATTATAAGTAGTAGAAGTTTAGGCAATTTTAAATTAATTTTACATTTACATAACGTAAATATGTACTTACATTAGGGGTCTTAATTCAAAAATGATTGATAGCATTTATTCCATCAACTCGTTCTTTTTCAATTAAATGCGTACAGACACTAACAGTTTCACTTCCTTTATACCGGTGATCGCTTGATTTATTGGAAGAGGTGAAGAAATGATCAATCATCCGTAGAAATCTGCCCACGCGACCTTTACGGCGGCGCATTGGCAATTAATTAATCCTACTATTTTTATCCGCAATATGCATGGCTATTAAACGTTATACGCTAGCGTTTATTTACTCACGAACGCAAACTGTCCATCCGTCCGTACAAAAAAGCTAGATTTTAAATAAATACATTTGTCGGTCGTAATAGTTGTACTGCAAAATGTGTTTATAGAAATATACAAGTCGGTGTATAGACCTCCAGTGATGTAACTGTAAATATTAGTAGCCAGACGAAAAGACGAGAAGAAAAAATCTGATTGCGATTTATCAGCCAAATTATTTTGGCAAAATATGTAAACATAGTTGATTACGCATGCCTGTGTGGCTTTGTATTGGAAGCACTGGCCATGTTGCAATGCCTGACAAATGCTGTATAATTTACCGTAAAATTTATCTATCTTTAGGTCATTTATTTTATTTCGTTATCGAGGAGTACAAAAAAAAATGACATATTGACAAATATATGCATACATTTCAATTTTTAAGTAGCCTTGAATTTATTTCTAGTTGTTTTTTCATAAGGGCATCGTACAGTAAGAGAAAAAAGTAACCGCGGTGACTAATAAAGAAAAAAGTGACGTGCCATAATTTTTACGGGATATATTATAAATATCTGATTCTACTAAATAAAAGAAATCGAAAGAATTTGAAAATACCTTTCCGACTAGCGGCAATAAATACCGCCGTATTTCTTTTTGTTTGCGGGTTTGAGATAAGATCGCGAAAAAAATGTAAGAACGCGACCAAGAAATATTAACATATATCTATTTACCGTTAACCGCTACTTTTTTTTAGTAATTTTACATTCTAAATTATTAAATAATTGGATAGTCTAAGTATTATATTAAATTTCAAGCGATTAAATAAAATTACAAAAAACGGCAATTAAATAAAAAATACCCACTTTATCACTTGAGAGAATCGAAATTCCATTAACAATGAAAATTTTAAAACAAATGGACAACAGGACATGACGAAATGGACCTTTCAATATTTTGTGCATTAATTTAACAGATCTATCTATCACTACCACGTGAAGCTTTTTACATTGTTGATTATTTAATAATTACATTAAGCTTAAATACTACATTGACTTTAAACAATTATCTACCAACTTTTCCTTCATTTTATATATTTACATTAGAAATAAAGATGTTTAGGAAATCAACATACACATATACATATATTGAAAAAAAAATGCAGTCAAAAAACTTCATATGTATAGTATAATAGTTAAATGTAGGAAATTAATTGAAAATAACAAGTATTTCTATTTATTAGTGTTCGTACGTTTATAAAAAAAAAATATAAAAACTAAGAAACTTTCTTTGGATAAGTCTGCAAATATTTTACACAACGCGGCATTCACTGCTTGCCGCTTTATCACTGCAAAAATATAATGATATTGAAAACATTAGTAATAATTCAACTGATTTCTTCTGCACTAATTGCAGCTATAAATGTTAAATGCAGACGTAACCTTAATAATTCCTGTTTTATTACGCCGTCCATTTATTTGCCCACTTCTATTGGATTTATTCAAGAGTGGAACCCTATTATCTCATTCAATAAAACAGATATTTTTAATAGTGTGGATTGTTTAAAAAAAATAATAATTCTTGATTTCATTAAGTAGTTTTAAATAAAAAAATAACATCAACAGAATGAAACTTTAAGTTACATTATAAACAATCATTTAAAAAGACCATATATATATACTGTAATCGTCAAAATTTAAGTAGAGTATAGAAAAGCACAGGATAGAAGAGAACGCGCCACTTTAAAATGGAAACAGATATATAGCTGTGTCTTCCACCACATGCCTAACGCCCAATATCGTTTCAACATTGGCATCGGTGCATATTGCAATGTCATTTTATGCATAGTATACTAAAATTAAATGTTGTCGACTATGTGTATATAGTGCGTTCATGATGGAAGGAAGGTAATTATTTTGTAGAAAAACGCTCACGCGACACATCGATTAGTATTTTTAGCTGCGATTTTTTTGACATAAGAAAATTGTATATAGGGTGTCCAAAGAAGAATATATGCAGCCATTATTGCTTTTTTTTAATAGAACATCCTGTATATTATGCCATTTTTGAATTGTACGGTAAATTCTGAACTATTTTTATATATCATACCATATCTCTAAAATGAGCGGTTTAAGGAATAATGATGTTGGAGATGTGATAAATTAAAATGCACACAAGTAATAAAATAAAATGTTTAAATTGAACAAATATACCTTGAAAATGTTCTTAAAAGCCAACAAAAACGACCTGGTATGGCAAATTTTATCTTCAACAGAAAACTCTTCTTCGAATTAAGCATGAAAATCGCTTAATTCGAAGAAGAGTTTTCTGTTGAAAATAAAATTCCTTGACCATTAGACCATTTTGATGTGATATTCTGTGACAATAAAAATAAATCAATCTATCACCGGACTTTTAATTTCTCAGTGTCATTCTTATTATGATTGGTTTCTGAGATAAGAGTGCATACTCAACAAGAAGTGTGTAATTTATTGAATCCAATTCATCCTGATCAACCTCCAATTATTAGATATACTCTCAGCAAAGTTGAATTGAAATTTGCTGAGAACAGCCACGTTAGGGATTTAGGTACCTAAAGGAAGACTAGCAAAAATATCAGAAGATTATCAACTGGGCTTTTTAGTAGAAACTGTAAACAATCCCCATGTAACCGTCAGGACAACCTCCGGGACTTGTAATATGTCTACGGGATCCGTGTCAAAAACACTGCGAAAAGATAAATATCATCCTTATAAGGTTCAATTAATGCATGAATTAATAGAAGACGATTTCGATCGAAGAACGCAGTTTTGTGAACAGAAATAATAAACTTGATAATCAATAATTATTTTTCATGAAGCTGATTTTACTTTAAATAGACGCGGGAAGAGACAAAATAGCAGGTACTAGGCAACTGAAAATCTTCGTTGGACACAAAACTGTCATGCACAGCATCGTCAAAAAATAATTGTTTGGACAGTTATTGTCGAAAATTAAATTCTTAGACGTTACTTTTTTAAAGAAACATTAAATGAAGAACGCTACTTAGACTTTCTTAAGTTTCAACTCATCCCCGCTTTAGCTGTTATGCTTCCTCCCCCACTAGATCCAGATATTTCTCACAATGGACATATGGTTCCAACATGATAGAGCATCCTGGTTCATTTTGCAATTTCAGTGCGACAATTTCATGACTTAACTTTCCCTAATACATGGAATGGACGCAGAAGTCCTATTGAGTGGCCACCAAGGTCACTGGATTTAACCACATTAGGTTTTATCTTATGGGCTTACTTATTTGAAATCTAAAGTTTATGTGAAATAGACCAAATAATCCTGATGCCATAAAAGGGAGAATACGCCAGGAAATGAGATCCACCAGAGGTAAAAGAAAACGCTCAACAGGAAACAATCCGTCGACTACAACAATTTATTGAAATAAGCAGACAACAAATTAAACATTTACAAAGCAAATGTTATTATTTCTTTTGTATGTTTTATTAATAAAGTTTATTTATTTTTTTAATTTATCACATTTCAAACGTCATATTCAGAATATGACTGCTCAGTTTAGAGATATGGTGTGATATACAAAAAGTGTTCAGAATTCTTACTTCACAATTCGAAAATGGTACAATATATAGCGTGTTCCATTAAAAAAAGAAAACAATGAAGGCTGCATCTGTTCTTCTTTAGACAATTTTCTTATGTCAAAAAATTCGCAAATGAAAATGTTGGTGTGTCTTATCATGTAAATTTTCGACAATAACTAAGAAAACCACATTTTTACAAATCAGGAAATCAATTTCCTATTTTTAATATCCCCGTAAAAGTTATCATTATTATGATTGTTTCATATGAAGTTTTTTGAAAGTGTATCTTTTTATTAATATATAATGACGGTGAGATATTGATTTTAAAACATTTTTTTCTGTGGTAGATATTTACATTAAAAGTAAAGTTATATTTATAAGTAATTAAATTTTATTTCAATTTATGACAATCCTAAATGATAAAAATTCTCGCCTGAAGATGTTTTTGTAAGGGACTAAGCTCGTTGCCAAATTATATTAAAGAATTTATGAGGAATTATACATTTTATTTTATTCGTTTTCTTTTTCTC
Source organism: Protaetia brevitarsis (assembly GCA_004143645.1). Classification (NCBI taxonomy): domain Eukaryota; kingdom Metazoa; phylum Arthropoda; class Insecta; order Coleoptera; family Scarabaeidae; genus Protaetia; species Protaetia brevitarsis. The sequence continues at coordinate 753,653 of RXPK01000284.1, read as the reverse complement.
TCTTATATAGGTAATCGCCTGAAGTTTAACTATGATCGAATAGCCGTAAATAGACTTTTTGGGCGGTCCCATCTTTACATCGTTTTACAATCTGATTTTAAAACCGCAAGCAAACATAACCTCCGACGGCATGTATTGTCGCCAACCGAAGAGATATACCAAAATTCTTTTCATTTCCTTTATTCAGTAGAGCCGAATATTTACAATGTATCTAAAAAAATTATGTTCACATCATCTTTTTCTTTACTAGCAAGCACGGCGGTTACTTTTTTCTCTTACTGTACATCGAGAAGAGAAAACCAACATACGTGATTTCTAATAAGTGATTTACGTTCCTATCAACTGTAATTTGGCTGTTCGATAACACGATTTGGAAATGCATTGAGCGGAACCACCACGAAAAACAAATCATGTAGACGGTAGAGAAGATCATTCTGACTAACTGTACGTTATAAATAATTGCTGTGTAAGGGTACAACATTTGTATGAGAGACGCATGTACTACCTTCATAAATTTAAGCACTCCTAGTAACGATTAGTATCCCATACTGCCATAAAATCAAGCGCAAGTAACACTCTGTGCTTTATGTTGACGCGGTAAGCGTTGATCATCCGATTTTAATAGCAAAATAGTTTAGTAAATATTTAATCTTAATTTATATCTAGTATGAATACAATTTAAATATACCTGGATAAACTATACTTGGGACAGATATTTTAGACGCTATCATAGTAACAAAGGAAGTATCCTAAAAGTGACTCCTCGATTGTCATGAAACTTGCCCTTCGTCTTGAATTTGCAAAAAGCATTCTCTGCCAGGCATATGGTGTGTATATACCTATTTAGTCTACAGTGATAAGTTAGTAGACCTAACTTCATTTTTCTAGTTTTTTTCTTGTTTTGCCTTTCCCTGGTGAGCTTTGCCGCTATTCTTGTGCAGTAAAAACTTTGAACAAATGTGTTGTCTTATCTATATTCATAAGCAAATTTTGTAATTTTAAGAAACAAAGTTTTACAAGTGACAGTTTTATTTAAATTTCTGAAGTAATAGCACAATTATAAACGGTCAATAGCATTTATTTAATAAATTCATTATTGTACTGTATATCCTTTATATTCCTATAATTCTTCAATTGAATTTTGTTCGATGTAGCTTTTGATATCAATGGGAGTTTGATAACATAGAATTTTAAGTAAAATTAGACAATTAATATTCCTCGATGTTACAAATTTATGGATATTGTCAGTGCTTTAAATAGACATTTGATTCAGGATGTGATACAAATCGTACCTGCATAGCAATTTTACCGTAAACTATATCTTTTTCAACTGATACATGAAACATTCCTTAGTATTTTACCGGCTTTTCAAAATTATAATAAAATTTATATAAAGATTACATATGATTTTTACAGAAGAATACTTGAAAAATAGATCAGGGTATGATATTTATTGGCTGGCAGAAATTTCACCTTACGAGGCAAATTTACCAACAATTTTACAATTTGACTAAAATCTTTTTTATAGTGTAATTGTAAAGCATGTTAGTAGATGTTAAGACAAATATATTTTGTAGAACTTTACTATGTACCTTACTTTGTAAAGATTAAAGAAATTATAGAAAAACTTGAAGAACACAGGAAGTAACAGACCATATATTGTGAGTGTTGAGCGAATCTTAATAATGCAAAATAACGATCCCAAAATAAAGATTTTCAATTTAACTAAATATATTGCTTTTTGCCATAGAGAAAAGAACTTTTTGGAAGACATAATAAAATATAATTTATTTTGTAAGTTTATTTGTTTTATCTAATCTTGCTTTTCTAACTTTACGTCAGTTGCTTTTCCAAACTATACATACACAAACGACCTTTATACCAAAAATTGATCACGAAGTTACTACTATATGCAGTACATAGTAGTCAACTTCGCCTTCTAACGTAAGATTCGTTCATCTCATAATTTATTTTGTAAGTTTATTTGTTTTATCTAATCTTGCTTTCTAACTTCACGTAGTTGCTTTCCAAACTATACATACAACTGACCTTCTTACCAAAATGATCACGAAGTTACTACTAATATATGAGTACATAGTGATAACTTCGCGTTCTAACGGAAGATGCGTTCGATCTCATAATTTATTTTGGTAAGTTTATTTTTTTATCTAATCTTGCTTTTTCTAACTTCACGTAGTTGCTTTTCCAAACTATACATACAACTGACCTTCTTACCAAAAATGATCACGAAGTTACTACTATATAGTACATAGTAGTAACTTCCGTTCTAACGTAAATATGCGTTCGATCTCATAATTTATTTTGTAAGTTATTTGTTTTATCTAATCTTGCTTTTCAACTTCACGTAGTTGCTTTTCCAAACTATACATACAACTGACCTTGTTACCAAAAATGATCACGAAGTTACTACTATATGAGTACATAGTAGTAACTTCGCTTCTAACGTAAGATGCGTTCGATCTCATAATTTATTTTGTAAGTTTATTTGTTTTATCTAATCTTGCTTTTTCTAACTTGACGTAGTTGCTTTTCCAAACTATACATACAACTGACCTTGTTACCAAAAATGATCACGAAGTTACTACTATATGAGTACATAGTAGTAAACTTCGCGTTCTAACGTAAGATGCGTTCGATCTCATAATTTATTTTGTAAGTTTTTGTTTTATCTAATCTGCTTTCTAACTTCACGTAGTTGCTTTTCAAAACTATACATACAACTGACCTTCTTACCAAAAATGATCACGAAGTTACTACTATATGAGTACATATAGTAACTTCGCGTTCTAAACGTAAGATGCGTTCGATCTCATAATTTATTTTGTAAGTTTTATTGTTTTATCTAATCTGCTTTTCTAACTTCACGTAGTTGCTTTCCAAACTATACATACAACTGACCTTCTTACCAAAAATGATCACGAAGTTACTACTATATGAGTACAATAGTAGTACTTCGCGTTCTAACGTAAGATGCGTTCGATCTCATAATTTATTTGTAAGTTTATTTGTTTTATCTAATCTTGCTTTCTAACTTCACGTAGTGCTTTTCCAAACTATACATACAACTGACCTTCTTACCAAAAATGATCACGAAGTTACTACTATATGAGTAACTAGTAGTAACTTCGCGTTCTAACGTAAGATGCGTTCGATCTCATAATTTATTTTGTAAGTTTATTGTTTTATATAATCTTGCTTTTCTAACTTCACGTAGTTGCTTTTCCAACTATACATACAACTGACCTTCTTACCAAAAATGATCACGAAGTTACTACTATATGAGTACATAGTAGTAACTTCGCGTTCTAAACGTAAGATGCGTTCGATCTCATAAATTTTTGTGTAAGTTTATTTGTTTTATCTAATCTTGCTTTTCTAACTTCACGTAGTTGCTTTTCCAAACTATACATACAACTGACCTTCTTACCAAAAATGATCACGAAGTTACTACTATATGAGTACATAGTAGTAACTTCGCGTTCTAACGTAAGATGCGTTCGATCTCATAATTTATTTTGTAAGTTTATTTGTTTTATCTAATCTTGCTTTTCTAACTTCACGTAGTTGCTTTTCAAACTATACATACAACTGACCTTCTTACCAAAATGATCACGAAGTTACTATATATAACATAGTAGTAACTTCGCGTTCTAAGTAAGATGCGTTCGATCTCATAATTATTTATTTTGTAAGTTTATTTGTTTTATCTAATCTTGCTTTTCTAACTTCACGTAGTTGCTTTTCCAAACTATACATACAACTGACCTTCTTACCAAAAATGATCACGAAGTTACTACTATATGAGTACATAGTAGTAACTTCGCGTTCTAACGTAAGATGCGTTCGATCTCATAATTTATTTTGTAAGTTTATTTGTTTTATCTAATCTTGCTTTTCTAACTTCACGTAGTTGCTTTTCCAAACTATACATACAACTGACCTTCTTACCAAAAATGATCACGAAGTTACTACTATATGAGTACATAGTAGTAACTTCGCGTTCTAACGTAAGATGCGTTCGATCTCATAATTTATTTTGTAAGTTTATTTGTTTTATCTAATCTTGCTTTTCTAACTTCACGTAGTTGCTTTCCAACTATACATACAACTGACCTTGTTACAAAAATGATCACGAAGTTACTACTATATGAGTACATAGTAGTAACTTCGCGTTCTAACGTAAGATGCGTTCGATCTCATAATTTATTTTGTAAGTTTATTTGTTTTATCTAATCTTGCTTTTCTAACTTCACGTAGTTGCTTTTCCAAACTATACATACAACTGACCTTCTTACCAAAAATGATCACGAAGTTACTACTATATGAGTACATAGTAGTAACTTCGCGTTCTAACGTAAGATGCGTTCGATCTCATAATTTATTTTGTAAGTTTATTTGTTTTATCTAATCTTGCTTTTCTAACTTCACGTAGTTGCTTTTCCAAACTATACATCAAATGACCTTCTTACCAAAAATGATCAGAGTTACTACTATATGAGTACATAGTAGTAACTTCGCGTTCTAACGTAAGATGGTTCGATCTCATAATTTATTTTGTTAAGTTTATTTGTTTTATCTAATCTTGCTTTTCTAACTTCACGAGTTGCTTTTCCAAACTATACATACAACTGACCTTCTTACCAAAATGATCACGAAGTTTACTATATGAGTACATAGTAGTAACTTCGCGTTCTAACGTAAGATGCGTTCGATCTCGAGCTTTTTCTTAGAGATCGCACATTGTTATAGCCTCTTCCAAAATCAATGTGGCATATATATCTTACCTACTTCCGGCAAATTATTAAATAATAAAATAATATGAACAAAACAAACAATTGCCATTTCAAACCAACATTTAAAGGAATCTTTTCATTTTTTTACCTTTGCTGCTTTTCCAGTAACTTCGCCAAATCTTTCACATCTATAGAATATTGCTTTTGCTTTATGTATTTTTTTTATAAAGGATCTTATTTATAGGTACCATTATAACACAATTTGGTAACACTTAATATTGGTCTTGTAACCATGTATACAATTCATTAATAGTGAATGTGCGACATACCAAGGCTGATATACACCTTTATCAGTGAAGAAGGTGCATTAATTAGTGTATAACGGTTACGCATATGGTGTACACAGCTTTCTTCTTAAAATTAAGGGTGAACTATTAATAAATCAAAAATCCCTTACGATTAATTTAATCTCTATGAAAGAGTAAACGTCAAGCTTAGAGAAAATAAAGATCAACATGATTTTTCTGATTTCCTATTTTAAGTTCACCAGTCGAACGTTGCACTGTTAATTTACATTAACCTGTCGGAAATACATACATACATGCCATTTATGTAGGCAGGTTTATATTTAGACTACGTCCATTATAGGATCCGGTAACATTAGATCGCGGACGTCATGCATTGAGGGAGACGAATCGACAGTTTTCAGACGGAAATAGGCACCTGATTTGTGGTTTATGGACTTTTCCGCTTTCTCCGAAACGATTTCTTCTCACGTTCTCTTTGTTTAAGCTGATTTTGATATTCCTATATATTAACCTCTTTCAGAATTTCTTTTTTTACGAGGGAGTTGTAATACTCCTAGTAACTAAAGTGATATAAATTGTAAAAAAATAAAAAAAGACAATATTCAATCTTACTATTTTTGATATAAGCATTTTAGACAAATTAACTATTAAATAATTTAAACCTGGATCAATATTGTAGATAATTCAGAAGATAATCCAGCTAGGTTGAAACATGCAAGTCAAATAAATCATTTAAAACCTTTTGAATAGTATGATGATGAGATGAAATGTTTTTTTTTGTACTCTTTTTTTCTGATAATTACCTCTAAATCAACAAAAAAGAGCAACAAAAAAAAGAGTTTATTTTGCGGAACAAATAAAGAATAAAGCGGAATACAAACCAACAATACCTCATCAAACATTCATTTAAGCATTATAAATGAAATTGTCAAAAAATCGAACAACAAAAAATATACACGTTTGTATATACATAAATAATTCATATATATGTAAACTGTAAGCTCTTATTTACCTACTCATAAAATTTATACATATGAAGCCAGGCTTATTGAACTAAATGCCTTGCTACGACACTCAACAGGGTTTTAAAATTACAAATACCATGTCCTTGCATAAGTTGTAAATGTCAGGATACGAGAAATGTCTGAAACCTCCCACATACAAATTAATTTTAATTTTTATGAGAGAAAGATAGGCTGTACTTATAAACGTGTAGGTGGATGTATTATCGAACCTAACCGATTATTGGTTGTTATTTATTGTTAATACCTTGTTATATGCCTGTATATGCTCAAGTACAATTGTTTGCGATTCCAAACTAATTGTCTGCTACTCAAATTACAACTTGTAATTTATTATTTTTGATTTTAGAAACTGTAATTTATATGTATACTATTGCAAATATATTATTTTCTAGTTAGGTGTTTATTTTGTATTAATCATAAGTGTTCAGAAGATACCTCAAGCACAACTTATACGTAAAGACCTTATTATTCTATGTCATGGTTAAAACGATTAGATAAATGTAAATATGGTACTTGTTTTTATAATATGTAGATTGAATTTGACTCGTATCATACATAATTTTAACGTATTTATGTTCGTATCCAGCTTTGAGATGTGGCGAATATTTTAATTCCTAAAATATGCAGTGTAGATTGTTCTTAGATATTATTATAATTCGACATAATTATGCCACTCTGACATTTGTTCATTATATTATGCACTGGAAATTGTAAGTAACCACTGCAGATATTTTCTAAGATAATAATTGGCATTCCTCAGTAATTTGCGACCAATTATCTCAATTAAATATGGCCTCCTTTAGCCAATTACCTAATACACTTATATTTGTACGACAATATTATCAATAATTATCTTTAATAACATCAGCCAATTAAGCATTATACTTCACTTATAAAGAATTAATAGAATTCCTTAACTTTCGTTGAAAAATTGGTCTCTTGAAAGTGAGTATAAACTACAGTACTCAGATTTTACATCTAGGAACCATGTATACATGATTAAAATAATCATTTATATGAACAACAAGCCCACTTACGGGATTATCTTCATAGTAAATCCTAATAATGCAGTAATATTTTATTCAACCTCTCCCTAAAACGTTTAACGCAACAAACATTGCGAAAGATCAAGGGTACTCAACGTATTAAACTAGAAACAAGTTACATAAAAATATTTTCGTACTGATACAATAATCTTGTTTGTTCCTATGCGGTGTGGCGCTTCATTTGTTATTCTAATAGGGCAAGTGTTAGGTCATCAATGATGTCAGGTGCCGGTGAAGGAGTTATAAGAATCTGATTACTGCCATTAAACTATTGTAGTCATCAATAAATATTTATGTTCGTAGCGTAATGGAGAAAAATAATCCGAATATAAAATTGCAATAAAGCGTAACTGTGAACACTGTAACTATCAGAAGAACAAAGAAGAATATGCGTAATAAAATCCTAGGTTCTACAAGTTTCAATTGTGATATTAGCCATGTAAGAGCTTTTCGGGGAATAGCAGTAAATCTTTTTTTAGGATTTTATGTACCTATCCATTTTATATCGCCTTCTGTGAAGTTATTTCCAATAAAATCAATTGTGTTTTGATTAGAAATAATATAATTATACAAAAAAAATAATCCGTTCCGTTAAGTACATATATACAGTAGTGACCATATAATTAAAAACGATATATTTTTAACAGATTCGTTACGTTTGCTTGTGAGTTATTGAAAAGTGTGTATACTGTATACTAAAATAATTTATTAAAATAAGAATACAGCTTCAAATACAGTAAAATATTTAATTTATATGTCTAGAATTGACATCTTAGATAAAAAGAAGGGATCAACGCTGAACAGATAATTAGGAACGGCGGAACATAGTACAAAAACAAAAATAATATTCAAGTAAAAAGATAATTTACATAATTATTTAATTTTTGTGTTAATATTTAGTAGGATATCCATTATTTTTTAACACTGCCTCACATCTTTTACCCATAGATCCAACAAGAACTGCACAGCGTTCTTGAGGAATAACTTGCCAGGCCATCACGACTTCTTCAAAAAAATTGTGAAAATTGGTTATTTCCTTTTGTCTTATCGTTCGCTTTATATCATTCCACAGATGCTCAATAGGGTTTAGGTCGGGGCTGCATGAAGGCCAGTCCAGAACTGTGACCGCATTACGAACAAGCCAATCTTTTACTGACCGGTAAGTTCTCGTCTGCATAAGGTAGCATAATTATCTCTAAAATATTAATGTACATGTATTGGTGCATAATTCCTTTAATGCGGTGAATTGGACCAACTCCATGCCAGCTGAAACATCCTCAGACCATAATTGAGCCACCTCCATGCTTCAATGTAATTCTTTACCTGGCGGTCGACGAACGTATTGTTTGCCATCAGATCCTAGACGATTTGTCTTGGTTTCGTCCGACCAGAGTACATGTTTCCATTAATTTATGGTCCATTGCCTATGGTTTTTTGCGGATTGTATTCTATGTTTCCTGTTGCGTAGATTAACTAATGGCTTCTTACGCCCAACGCTTGCAAATAACTGCCTTTCATTGAGACGGCGCGGTGTCTAATTGTTCTAGCGGATACGCCAGTACTCGATTCTCCGAATACTTCATTTCTTATTTGATTAGATTCAAGTCGCGGATTTTTTTTTTGACAAAAAATTTTAACAGTTGTTTTGCGAGGTCTACTTTTCTTCTTCACATTTTCCGTAGTATAATAATAATAATAATAATAGACATTTATTTGCCCAACAGATAATCCCAATTACACGACAAAAAAATATATATAATATGTGAATACATATAACAAACATGTAGAAAAAGTTAAATACAATATGAAAAATAAATATACTATTGTGCAGTAGTTCCCAGGAAAACGTCTTCGTAGTAGATTTCCGCATTCCGTGTCATGTGGTAAAGTGGTGCTTTAAGTAACAGATTATTTCTTGGCGTTGGCATGTTGAATGTAACAGAATGACAAGATACAATTCGTGGAACGTTGAAACTTAAAGCTGACAGTAATGCGGGAGAATCAATTTATAATTAATAAGTTTGTATAAATAACGAGCACTATGGACATTACGTCGATGGCTGAGTGGACGCATTTGATATAAATTTAGCAGCTCCTCATAAGAATAAACCAGTCCGGATAAGTTCCATTTTGTTTTGAATGATAAAATCTCAGAAATCGACGTTGAAATACGCTCTATAGGAATCTGTTGAGAGGCATAATAAGGGAACCAAATTATAGAGCCGTACTCCAACTTAGGAAGAACAAAAGCAAAATAAAGAGATTTCAGAAGTGCGATATCTTTAAACTGTTTAGACGTTCTAATGAGGAAGCCAAGCATTCTAGATGCAGATAAGCACGTACTTTCGACGTATGAAGAGAAGGACAAATCAGCGTCAAACGTAACTCCCAAATCTTTGATAACATTTAATTTGTTTAAAACACGGTCAGCAATGGTGTACATGAAGTTATGTGGCTTAGTTTTTCTAGTAAATGACACAGTGTAGCATTATGCTGCTTATAGTAACGCAAAGCACTGAATACCGTGGTTTTCGAACAGTTTAAATGATCGGCTATCCTTTTATGTGACCAGTTCTTCTCACGAAAGTTTATAATACACTTTCTCATCGTAAAGTCACAGAGTTTACTTTTTCCCATATTTACTTACGAATAACAAATATCACAACCCGGTAATAAATTTTCAATGTGCACACTGAACGAATTTAACGAACAACTTTCATATTTGCAGCGTTCTTAATTATATGTCCGTACATATCGTGGGAACGATAATAGTTTTATTGTATTTCGTGGAAAATCGGATTAAGAGCGCATCGACTACAGATGGTCTTCCGAGAATTTGGGAAATTGTATGTTTTTAAAATGAAAAAAATATATGTATGGACCATATAAAATGAAATCACACAAGTACCTGTTAATTTGCAAATCGTTTTTAATCATGTGGCCACCACTGTAGGTAAGAACTGAATCTTGCAATTTCTATCTTTCGAATTAATAACGATATTTTTACTCTACATTGATCGAAATGATTCTTTAAGTCAAATATGCACCTCTCTCATTAATGAAAGAATCTACCGTTTAAAGTACCTTCCCATTTGCTATAAGCAAATACTATATCATTAAATCAAAAAAAAAAAAATAGGGGTTAAAACAAATCTCACACTCTCTTTAGTCGGGTGATGAAAACCAAACTTTGGGAAGGAGTAGTAATTTCATGGTTAGATTCCACATGAATGAAAGACATCTGAGTAGATATGGTCATTTAACTGGAATTACTCTCAGAACAGAAGGTGGTCACTATTTGTAAGCAACAGCTAATAAAGTAAATTATTAGTTCCAACTGATTAAACGTTGAAAAATGGTACAAAATGAGTAATGTATAGTTAAACACATTCAATGAATGAACTTAAAGCAATGTGAAATTTATTGCTTTAACCAACAGAAAATTGAAAATTGATAAGTATGAAATTTGTAGATTAAAAACACAATTCTGGAAATTTCTTATAATACTTTTAGTTTGCAAAGTTTCTTCTAATTGCTGCAATCTGTTTCTGAAATTGACCATAACGCGTCTGAGTAAATCTTCGTTTATCAAATTTATTTCCTTCACGAATTCTTTCTTTGAGTTCCAGAAGTGTATTGGGTAATCCCACAGAAAATAATTCGGGACCGCCAGATCCGGTGATCTTGCAAAGTCACCAAATCTGGAAACTCCTGGAAACTGGGCGATTCGGAAACATACGCTGTAAAACAGCAATGGACCATCTAGTGGTATGCGCTGTGGCGCCGTCCTGTTGAAATCATACTTCATCTTGGTCCATTCTTTGAAGTTCCACAGCCATCAATGTTTCAAAATCTCAACGAGCTGAAGTGAATTAAGTGTAACAGCGTGGCCGTTTTCTTCAAAGAAGTATAGCCCGATCACACCAAAGCTGCACACTCATACAACACTGTTACCTTTTAGTCATGGTGTTTATCCATTTCTTTTGGGTTGTGTTCTGTCCAGTGGTGAAAGTTCCGCTTCTTAACCTAACCACTCAGATGGAAGTGAGCTTCGTCAGACATGACCAGCTTATCAAAAATTCCTGCATTGTTGTTCAATATTTCAAGAAATTGTCTGCAGAAATCGAGGCGGTTAAGTTTATCAACAGGGTTCAGTCTCTATACCATCTATACCTCGTATGGATGAAATTTCGAATCCAGCTTTAAAATTCGTCGCAAACTTCGCCCTGAAATTCGCAGTGCGATTAAATGCCGAATTGCAGAATGTATTGAACTCCGTTAACCGGCTACTCTGGTTCTTTCAATATTACCTTATGTACGAACTGTACGTGTATTTCCGACAAATTCTGAATTAACACTGCCCCTTTCGTCTACATCTCTTACCCATCTCAAAATTGCATTTCATGATGGAACTGCAGCGCGCACTGGCAAATTAAATTCACGGCGAAAACGCTTCTGGGTTTGCACGATGAACTGGGTCAGGACAAATGACTTTACAATAGAGATACTTTCGATAATAAAATACAATTTTTTCCCAGCAGGGGGAAAGTGTCCACTTTCCTCCCTCGTTTGGGAAGAAAGGGAAAGGGAAGAAAGTTGTAGTTTACCTCCCTAGGGCGGAAAGTTGTACTTTTCCTCCCTAGGGCGAAAAGTTGTACTTTACCTTCCTAGGCAGGAAAAGTAAGTGACGTTCACATGATGAAATACATCTACATCTTATAATATGTGACATTATTGATAGATGACATTAGTACATTCGACACAGTCTGAGCCCATTGATGAGATAATTTCTAAATTTGTAGGTATTAAATTTCAATCAAACTAACGTTAAACACTTTTAAAATGACGCTAACTTGACAGTTCTCAAAAAATATTTGACAGATTAAGCCTACTATCTATATCATGCACTCAAAGCATGTTTTTATTATTTTAGACATTTAGTTAAAATTGCACTGGCTGGGAAAAAAAATAGTATTCAAACCACGTGAGGAAAGTGCCTATTGCAGGCCTTGGCAATACACAAACTCGCCTTTGCTCAGTTGAAATATAGCCCGCGGCCTGCAATAAGCACATTTCCTCTCTTGTTTGAATATACTATTTGTCACTATTTGGTGTTTGTTAAATAAACAGTATTACCAGAACAACCTTTTCAAAATTATTCAATCCTGTTGCCGGACCCTATATAAAGGCGATGTAAAGAATATTAAGAATAGTTGGGATAAAACCTTTAGTTTAAAGAAAAGTTTTAATATAAATATCGATTGCAGGTATAAAATAATAATTAATAAAATAAATAAAATAATACAGCTACAACATAAGCGTACAATAGGTTTAAATATATGTATACGTTAACAGTACGCGTTCATTTTGTATTTATGCCGCATTCATTCAATCGTTATACCCACTTTATATTATATTAGCACGAAATTTTAAAGAGTAGGAATCCCATTCATGAAATCCCCCACATTTTGCGCTGCCGACCGGCGCGGAGGTTTCCCCATTCGCTTAGACAATTGGTTATTAAGCTGTTATTCATAACATGCTATATAAGAGTGAGCTCTAGCAAGAAAAAGAATATCAGCACTCATTTTACTTCGACTGAGCTATGACGATTCACCGAACGTTAATAAATCTACACTGTAGCCTCGTACGCCTACATCTGAAGGCCTTCCAATTTTCAGTTGCTCAGAATACATACCTTGCAACTTTTCACCCTGTATAATACATAAAGAGAAGCAGATCCTCATAAGTTTTGGCAAAGTCAAACATTGGGGATTTGTTAGCGAAACCGTGCATGCAGAAGTGAATATCATAATAATAATAATTGCTAAATTATTAGGTATTAAATTTCGATTAAACTATTATTAAACACTTTTAAAACGGTGCTAACTTTACAGTTTTCAAAAAATATTTAACAGATTAAGCCTACTATCTATCATGTAACTCACAGGTATGTCTTTATTATTTTTAGACATTTAGTTAAAATTCGACTGGCTGGGAAAAAAAAACAGTATTCAAACCCAGGGAGGAAAGTGCTATTGCAGGCCTTGGGCAATTACAAACCTCGCCTTTGGCTCGGTTTTGTAATATTTGCTCGCGGCCTGCAATAGAGCACTTTCCTCCCTTGGTTTGAAATATACTATTTGTCAGTATTTGATGTTTGTTAAATAAACAGTATTACCAGAACAACCTTTTCAAAATCATTCCATCCTGTTGCCGGACCCTGCTTAAAGGCGATGTAAAGAATATTAAGAATAGTTAGGATAAAACCTTTAGTTTAAAGAACAGTTTTAATATAAATATCGATTGCAGGTATAAAATAATAAAGCTACAACATAAGCGTACAATAGGTTTAAATATATATACGTTAACAGTACGCGTTCATTTTGTATTTACGCCCGCATTCATTCACTCGTTATATCCACTTTATATTATATTGGCACGAAATTTTAAAAAGTAGGAATCCCATTCATGAAATCCCCCACATTTTGCGCTGCCGGCCGGCGCGGAGGTTTCCCCATTCGTTTCGTGTAATAATTACGCCACGGCGGACCCGGAGAAGGCGACGGACGACCGTCGCGACACCTGAGTAATAGTTGCGCGATTCCGGTAGGGTCGATCCTCCCACGAACTCGACAGACATCATTACCCGGTCACGTAATCGGCTTATCTAAAAGTAATCACGCTAATTACATAACTCTAAGTCATTAGCACCTGCTCGGATTCGCTTTTAACGTTGGGTTAGCGGTAGTAGGAGAGCAGAAACGGTGAACGGTACGGGCCTGGCTCCATCGACCCGGTGCCGTGAGGACGCCAACGGCGGCGTTGGTTTTCCATATCGCGTTACTTTCTCTTTTCAATTCGATACCGGCTCAGGTATTCAACAGGTAAACCTATAGAGAATACCGGCTTATACACGTTGCGGTTTATGATCGCCTGATACTTCGACGGTATAACGTCGCAGGTGAAACGATTTATACTTTTCACCTTTCCGTGCAGCAGCGGTTCGGAAAACGCTCTCTCTCTCAGAAGGAAATTCACATCGGTTAATACGGTTGATTATAAATTATTCCGTTGGATCTGTTCTGAATGAGTAAATTATATACAATTTATATACAACTGATTAGATTTCTTCTTACCTAGTTATATTCACTATGGAATCTCGATAAATTCAAATTAGTTTGGCGTAGGATTATACAGTAAAATTAAATACCTATGCCTTAAATGGAATTAAGTATACATGCAATCAAGCATTTCTTTTTATTAAGCATTTATAATGTCTTTTCTAGCCCATAAAATAAAATGTAAATCTGTGTTTAATTAGTTAAGACTGTATATAAACGTGTGTACACAGCATGTTTCCCAAACAATATATTCGTAATGAAGCTCTGCATTACCTATGGAATGTAAACAGTGGCGTAGATTAGAAAATGTACCCCACCCTCTCGCCGGAAATCTTTAGGGAACCTCTTTAAAAGACCAAATACCTATTTAGAAATGGTGGAAATTCCGCATCTTAACCCTTGAAGTCCGACGTCTTAAAATTTATGTATTTTAAGTTGCAAATTTTTGTTTTAATGCAAAAGAGGGTAAGTTTACCGAAATAAGTCCAAGAATTTTTCTTTATGGTTTAATTCTAAAAAAAGCTATCGTTACCATAATGTAACGCTACTATCTTGTACTAATATAACAAAGTATGTATATAAAAAACCAAAAATGAAAATTTAAAACATGGATTGATCTATATTGTATTTGTGTGAAAAATTATGTTACATTCGATACACAAACCAACTGCACATTTACTGCACATAGTTCTCACGCTTGAAGAACATCCTTCCCCTGCACAAGGACGACGTTTCTTCTCAGGGGTAACTGTTAGCAAGTGATTTATTTTGTCATATCTAACATGGTCAGGAACTCTATTGCATGACAAACTCCTAGCTGTAGCCGGTCTCCCACCAACCTTTGGAGGAACGCCGTACATCCGTAAATATGTACTGACTACCTCTACTCTCGCCGAAAGACAATCTGCTCTGTGTGTTGACCTAGAGCCTTTCTTTGCAAAATCCACGCATAGTTCAATGACATATCGATCAGCCATGTAAAAATGCACCACCACCACTTTTTTTCCACGAATAGATATCCTATATCGGCTAATGTTCTGATCCATTTGGTCAGTACCTCCCATGTAATAATTGTATTGACCAATTAGATATGGTCTTGGAACGTGTATTATCCGTTTGTGTGATTGTGAGTATCTTTTTACTTGTGATATTGGATGGATACCGTACGAAGTGGAAGCTGCTGTAACGATATTGTTATCTACCCATCGCACAAAAAGAATACCTACATCCTTGGCAATGCACGAGTCATAACTGCCTCTGGGTTGCTTTTTCATTTGCTCCTTCGATTTTAGATGACATTGTTTCGAGTATTCGGTTTTCCCGTACTGTCCCAGTTGTAGAATAACCTTTCGTGCGTAAAAAATCAAACAAAGAAATATTTGAAAAGAGATTATCAGTGTAAAATTTATACGGTAAAAGTTTATGTGGTAGTTTTTCAATCATGGCTACGAGAGGTGCTGCAGCTTTTCCAAATATCTTTTGTTGATCTTCGTTGCCTCTAATTCGTTTACCCTGATAAATTTCAAAATCAATTAGATAGCCCTTCTTTGTATTCATACTACATACTTTGTACCCAAACCGTATGGGTTTTCCCCTAATAAATTGTTTGCAACCGTGATGTCCATAATATTTTATCATTGACTCATCGCGAGCAATATGTTGCTCTGGTCCGAAGTTTTTTTCTGCAATTGTTTTGCACTTTATGAATTAGCGGTCGTAGCTTCCACAACTTATCAGTGTAGTTCACTTTTGTATTATCGGCACAGTGAAGAAATTTCATTATTTGAAAAAATCTATCGCGTCGCATGGAATCACACACTGCTTCATTTCTCATATCCTTTTCGGAAACCCAATACCCGTTAGTTGGGAGTTAGGTCAAACAATAACGGTCCCTCTTCTTCTTTTCTTCTTGTCAATATAAATTTCATACAAAACGAACATCACATAAATAAGTGTCATTAAAATAAAAGTGAAATTCTGCAGAATTGTAGTTCTACTCTAAACATATAATACACACATTAATATAATTTATGCCAAATAGCGTCATTTTTTTTGTAGTTTAGGTATGCAAACTAAGTTGTTAAGGTAGAAGAAATTTTTAATAAAATGTAAAAAATGAAAAAATTAAAAGGTAAGATAAAAATAAAATCGGTGTGAAGGCCCGTGTCAATTGCAAAAATAAAGAATTATTCTGGTGTATATTAGATCCAAAGTCTAAGTAAATATCAACTTTCATATTAAAATCAATTCAAACAGTAATAACCTTCAAATTGTGTCCTAAAAACGTCGCAACTGTTTCGACCAACGAAAAGCTGGCGGTATATTTAAGTTTGTTCGCGTTGCATAAACTATTTACACTATTACGCATTTTAAGAATTTTTGTGTTTATGTTGCATGAAGCGTTGAACTTTTTAGCGTTCACGTGGCAGGTTCCTGGTGGAAAGGCAGTTGAACGTTTGATTTAGTTGTCATTTCTCAATGACTTTTAGAAAAATGTAGGTTATCCAATGAGTAAATTAATTTTCAAGAATGCAAAAAAGTAAAGAAATTACAGTGAAACAAGCTCGTATTCAGCGAAATGAATTTGGCAATATTAATTGTATTCAAAATAACATTTGTTGTGAGTAACAAGGTAATTAGTGAGCATATAAGTGGTGGATTTATGATTGTATTATCCTCATCTTCTGAATCGGAATCACAAAGTAACGATACGACACAACTTCGCATTTTTTTTTTACTTTTCTCTATAAGGTGATGAATTAAAAATGGTCTGTCAACTTGTTAAGTGCGGAAATGCTCGGAAATGCTTGTGTTCACGTGGCTTACTTGAACTTTTTGTACTAAGGTTTTTTTTTTTAGTTTTACTGCACCTGATTGAACTCAAGTACACCCTAGTTCATGCAACGCGAACAAACTTGCAAGACGGCCGTAGCGTCAAAATTTCTTTTCTATTGTCAATTCAAAATTAAGATTTGTCGGCCCAAAAAATAGTGTGTATCACACGGCCAGAAACTCTTTAGCAAATAATCGTACTCATACTCGCAAAACTGTAGTTTCTGGACTAATTATACAAATAATTAGTATTTATATTTGACATGAACTGTCACTAAGGATTAAATAGTAAAAAGGCAGAGGTAAGTCGTGTGATACAGTTATATGCTTATAGAATTTATTCAAATACGTTCGTATGTCATTTCCCACACTTTATTTATGAAAAGTTAAATAATTACAAATTATCCTAAACCTTGTGGTACTGTTAAAATATAACTTACAAAAGATAAATTGGCAAGTATCATATGCAAACTTATTTTAGTTACGTATTTACTTATCACTTCAGCATCCGTTTTACTACTATTCTAACATATTGGACAGTAATAATACTTCACTCAACCATAGCACACTTTGATACCTACCTACATACCGTAGTCGACAAAATTTAACTGTAGTATAGGAATTTTATACTATGCATAAGATGACCTTGCAATACTTGCCGATGCCAATGTTGAAACGGTATTGAGCGTTAGGCATATGGTCGGAGGCACGATTATATGTCTGTTTCTATTTTCTAGCAACGCGCTCTTTCC
>RXPK01000284.1:80766-135256 GCA_004143645.1 Protaetia brevitarsis | reverse complement strand
ATATTTTTAAAATGAAATACGGACGTCCTCTTTTATAAGTACTAATGTACTTAAACTACATACAACAACAAAAAGTTCGCATCTCCTAACGTGTAATACTGAATATCTGTGGAATGTTATCATTACCTTATTAAGTAGCATCAGTTTAGTTATTACAACTCATGGCCGAAACTTAAAGGATATGCTATAAATATTAAATGCGGAACGATTACACATTGCCCCCATTTTGCTGCGGTAAGTGCTGTAGTATTGGACAGTGTTTAAAATTACTTTTTTTTTATTAAACCGCTTTGATAATTATAAAGTGTATCTATGAAGGCTTTCAACTTGAGCATATATTCCGTACTTCTATGTGTAAATTTAATTAAAATGTTTATTATGTGAACAGTGTTCATTTTCTTCCACTATGTAATTTTTACTACTAACTTACCTGACCTTTACCTTACTACATAATATATATAAAGAGTTGCCATAAGTGCAGTTTTATCGGGGCGAGTACAGTTAAAAAACGATGTGCTTGCGCCGATGTTTTTTCAAAATGAGAATCTAGAAAGGCCTTATGAAACGATTTCTTTGTTATTTTTTTTTTTCTTAATTTGCACATTATATTATCGCTCTTTTTAACTAAAGCATATTCAGAAAGTCCTTATAGTCCTTTATATACGTACTAGCTGCATTTACTCATAAACGCGTTCTAGTTAGTGTGTTTGTAAATTTATTATAACATAAATTAGAAGAATAAAGTTTACTTATTCTCAAAAACCAATGACTGTTCGTCAAATCAACCGTCAAAATCAACCGTCAGAATAGCTGTAAATGATGCTGTAGGACGTTAAAGACGTGCAACGAATAGCGAACCTGCTGAAAACGACAAACTGCCCTTCTTGTTATGTTTTTCGCTGATTTAACCATAATATATATCTGAAATTAGCACACAACGGAGTTAACCATAACTCAATACAATCAACCCTACAAAATTAGCTAATGTTCGAAATTAGATTGTATAAACTGCACTTATAGGTTAAAAATTATTATTCATTAACAATTAAGATGAAAAGAACAATACTTTACATTAGCTCAATATTTTTCTGAATGCCTTGCAGGAAACTCCCTGCCACAGTTCCTCGCTCTGGATTCATGTGCACCACCTTTCAAATTTACGTGTTTTTGGCTCCTGTTGCGAATATACTGTAATTAGCAACATATTATACATTTCTATAGAAGCTATTGGATTGGGAATAAAGTAAATAACAGTCATAAAAAATATTGAATAGTATACAATCTGAACAACCTGACAAACTGACAAGTCATCAATCTTTACAAACCTTTCAAAGAAGACGCCTGGAATTTTCAAAAGTTTAGGGTTAATATTGAATTTCTTCCAATTATTTGTAATTTCAGTGTACCTTGTTACTCGACGTAAACTGCCAAATCGACAAATTAATTTTTCGATGACATTTTGTATCATACACTTCGTTTACTACATTTAATGGATAGTTATAAAATAACAATTGACTAATAATAAACAAGTCATTTATTTAATCCATACTAGTGGCTGACAGCTGTTATCCTAACTATGGCAACATTGGCAACTGCAGTATATTTACTCACTTTCCTTGTTTTTATTAAGTAGTTAGGCCATTTAATACAGATGTCCACCTTTGTTAAATACTTTGTTTCATAATTTATTTTAATTGTGTTACGTTTCACATTTTATGGATTCAATGTTACGTTCGTTAAGTTAATGCAATCATCTAAATTTATTATTTAGATATTATACAGCATAACTGATAAAATTTTATGTGTTTAAAAAAAGTGCCTAATCGCTGAATGTTCATTTGCTAGCTCATCAGCTCAATCAGCTGTCAAAGACGTTGAGAGAATCGCAGAGAGTAGTAGACATCTTTTTTTACTTTTATGGACATTATGTGACCGTTTTGCCAGTGTTACGATGGAATACGAGATGTTAAGCTTGTTTGTGTTCGTATTGTTAGTACAATACTATAACACAATGTTGTGTCCGTCGCAGAACTCCAAACATAGTTTCTTTAGCTTATATTATGTTTCTGTATATGATATCTATTCATAACAAGGTTAGTCATTTAGACGATACAATTACGTTCTTTATGATTAGGACTTTCATTTCACTGAAAGTAAAGCAAATTAAGATGATTCGTATGGGGTAAATTATTGCAAAAAAAGACCATTGCGTTATATCACACTAGATGTTTATAATTTTAGTTATGTATTATTATTCTACAATTAAGTTAATTTTTATTACAACGTTGAAATCATAGCTAATTTCATATTCAAAACGGTTGCTTTTAATGTCACAACATGTAAAAAATTAATCATTTTCTAATAAAGAATTAAATTATTTTAAGGAAAACATTGATAAAATCCAAAGACAAAAATGAAAAGGAATGTATTACCTAGAACTTCATGTGCTACATCGTTAGGAATTTGCCGAACCTGTTGAAATGTGATAATTAGTTTTATATGTTTAAAAATTATCTGTTGTGACAATTTACTTTTACACATCCTTATATTTCCTTAATTTTTTATTCTTTAAAAAATCGAAGTCGTTGTTAAGTATATTAATTTTTGAAGATTTGTACAAGAATTATCGCACTTTTGCGGACATAGCAATCATTCCTGTTGCATAACAAAATTAGTTGTAGATTCTTGCTCTCGAACTTATGCAGTGGTGGTTACTAATTCTATAAATTAGGTGGACAAAGCGTCCCTTTTTATTTTACTGAAAATTACGCTCTTCAACAATAGATTTTCGTCAAGTGCCAATCAAGTCCCTGATTTCAAAACTATCTTTTACAGTAAAGGAACGGAAATTGTAGCACCAAACCAATTAAACAACAGCTGTAAATTTCAGAAATTCAAAACATGTACATAGTACAAGTACTATTTAATAAATGTTTGATGAATAAAACCTTTCCCATGTAAAGACCATCTCTCTGTTCAATTAACCAGAGCATGGTTTGTTTTCTACGTTTCTTTTTAATATACTTAAAATGTGTTTCACCCTCAGAAATCATTTTTGAATATCAAGTAGAAGTAACTTTGCTTAACAAGTAATTCAATTAATGTGTCAGTAGGAAAAGCAGTTAGAAAATGCGAGCATGTTTAAGCCACCCAAAAACCCAAGCCAAAACTCAAATTATCCATTATAAAATAGTGATTATCTATCTGTATTTCCTATTACTAACCGAACTAGTAATGCTTTTCGTTTGTAAATTTTCGTTTACTTTATTTTTGCAGAAACATGATGGTTCTGCGCGTTCATGGGGACGACATTAGTGTTTCGACATTCCTGCACCATTTGTTGCACCTAGGATACCACAAATGAAATGATGAAGGTCCATATTTCCTTTCACGTTCCAAGCTTTTGGAGACGTCCAAGTCTTCGTACTCAGGTAGGTCGGGCATACATTAGTTGTTATTCCCGGTACGATAATGGCTTATTGTGTAATCTCGAGTTAGACTTTAGTACGGACAGAACGAATACCTTAACAGTTCGTAAGATAATCTTTTATCATGGCAGTAGTTATTCGAAAAAAATCGAATCGCCCTGTTAGAACAAACACAATTTTTATTGTGTCATGTTGGAAATTTACAGAAATTAATTACTTAGATCGATCAATGCAGAGGGTCGCGTAGTCATTGTGCATTCAGTAAATGTGGATTTCTGACATTTCTTACAAGCAATTGATGAAAATGTGTGTGAATTTAAAAAAGAAAATGCTTTACATTAAGCTACCTTAACTTTCTTAATCGATAATAAGAACAAATGAAAAGATATGCATATGCATAGTACAAGTTGCTTTTTTATTTTCTGTTCCAAAAATCGTAGTTGCTGGCAAGATTGTATTCTGCAGATGACGCACTTTGTTGATTTTGGTTTATTTTTTGTGGACTTGATTTAGTATATTTGTTTATGATTATTTGCATTTCAAGATATATTAAGCAAGAAGGATACTAATAACTTTTTTGCTGTTAAAACGATTTGCAAACACCTACTTATGATGGTTTCAGTAGCACTTAATACTGAAATCGAATCGATGGTAAAAAAATCAACAATTTTTTTTTGATTGTGTGTGACAATTCTACTATTGTTAGCATTAAATATTGTTGGAACTAAAAATTGAGGAAAACTAAGAAAAATACTTTTCTTAAAGGTCTTTGCTAGCTACCATTTTGTGTTTATTGCATATTTTATAATAATAAAATATGCATCTCTGTCTATAGAATAGTGTCTAATTGTGTTAATAAATTACTAGTAATATGCTTGCAGATTAAAGTTCTTAATAATAATAACATGCCCCAGCAGGGGCGGTCCAGAGAACAATTGGGTGGGGACAAATTTAGTCAATTTTCATCTTTGAAGACCATATCATATATGTTCCCCCCTGTGGAACCGCCCCTGCTGAAGTGTTCTCTTTCCAGTTTTATAAAAAATAATCCTCATACAATTACTTAAATTTCGTTATTTAGAAATTAGAGTATATAAACACATTTTCAAGCTACATATATTTCCAAAACATTACTACCTTTTTACTAAACAAAAATATCGATGTGGTTTAAAATTTAGCATGTTTACTGTGGATTCCCACATTGAAGTGATTTTTACAGTTTAACTACCTATATTTTTGCTTTGATAAACCTATTAATGCTGAAATAATCGTCAGAAAAAAATATTGAATATAAAACATGTTTAGAGTTGAACAAAAATATTAGAATTTATGGTTAAACGCTCCAATAGTTTACATATAGGTATTAAGTCTACGTGTTTGAATCTTTTCTTTTTGAGATTTTTAAAGTTTAAAAGTGCATCGAAATAATATAAGCAATACAATGCGAAAGTACAATACATATGTTGAATGAATCTAATTACGTCATTCAGTCATGAGATTGTACGACATTCTGATAAAAAAAAGAATCTTTATTTAAGAAACCGAATGAGTCATTTCTACAGTATACTATAATACCTCCAACATTGAACGACCCCTATTTTGACGATGAGTTTCGCACACTAGGTGCGGATTTGCGTTCGCGTAGTAATTATGATTATGATTATTATTATGATAATTATGCTATTTTTTAGCATTGTTGTGAATATGGTTTCGTCTGTCCAAAGAATATTATTTTAAAAAACTTTATTTGGTCTATATTGTTTAATATCCTTTGACAAACTGCATACGATTGTAGTGATCCACTGTAGCAATCCTGGATATAATTGTATTTGTAAGGATGAACTTGTGTTTCGTAATAATTCTTGATATAGATCTCCCCTAATATTAGATTTTTACAATATTTCGTACACAACATGTGGATTTTCTACAACTACTTGTAGAAATTGCACTTTCCTACGATATCGAAGTTTTTGAATGAAACTGAAATTATATTTTGGACAACACGCCTCAGCAACAAACTTGTTTAAGTCGCTCAAATGCTGATACTTGAGGACATCTACGATTAGGATATTTCACTTTATATAAATAATTTGCCAATAAACGATTTGGTAGGGCTTCTCCAATGATAAATATCATATCGACTAACTCTTCTAGAAAAATTCATTTCAAAAACGAAAAAACTTAAATTCAAACAGGAAAAAAACACGAGATAAAATAAGCAAAAATAAATACGGATAACGATAATAATATGGGAAACGTGCTTTAAATATAAATGGAGTAAAATAATCAGTTGCTTACGATTTAACACTAAGATATAATGTAACATTTAACTAGATTCTAAATTTTTCTGTTATTTGTCACATCCTATTACAGTTATTTTAGAATTTCCTGTGCTCAAGACTAAACACAGTATAACTCAAAAACTATTAAGGCAGCGAATTCGGCACCATTCAGTGAGCCCCTCACACTATAACAAATCTTATCAATTAAATCTTATTAATCTCTTTTTTTGATTTGATGCAGTGTTTTAGAGATATTCCGTTGTCTCAAGATAAAAAACTCACCCAGTATATGACCATGAATTCAAAAAGCTTTTCAAAATAGAAATGCTAGAAAGAATTGGACACTGAAAAATCGATCCATCAACTACCCTGATTATAGAATTCTGGAAATGCTGCAAATTATCTTTTATCTTTTATCTTGGGAAATAATCAGGACCTCTCCCCATATTATGCACATTTGAATGAAAGTTACATTACAAAATAGCGTATTTGAGAGAAGATATGGACGCGAAGAATGTAATAAGCATTAGTTGAACGTTTTTACGCATATAAGGTATGTACATTGAAAGTCTCGAGGTAAGAGATGAACTCCCGAAGACCAATATCTCTTTAAGGCACGTTTAAGCGTGTTGGGTGTAGTTTTAAGCAAAAATTAAAAACGCCACCAAAGAAATTGTTTTGTATGGCGATAAAAAATATAATGCAGTTAGAACATATTTGTACAGGTAAAATAGCATTTAGAGCAAAACTAGAGGAGAAACGGGGCTTCAAAGGTCACCATTTTGTCATTTTATATCACTTTCAATGTCGTAAATAGGGCCAGTAAAAAGTTGAGATTGGAGTATGTATTAATTATAGTAACTCTATATAGTGAATGTAATTTCTGGAATTAGAAAATAGTGATTGCTTACCTCAATAAGCCACTTTGGAAGAATACCTTTTTTTCAAAGTGCTCGTTGAAGTAATCATTATTTTGTAATTCCAGAA
This sequence comes from Protaetia brevitarsis, assembly GCA_004143645.1. Lineage (NCBI taxonomy): Eukaryota > Metazoa > Arthropoda > Insecta > Coleoptera > Scarabaeidae > Protaetia > Protaetia brevitarsis. The sequence goes on along the minus strand of RXPK01000284.1, from coordinate 128,559 downwards.
ATTACATTCACTAGATACATTAATACATACTCCAAATCTCAACTTTTTACTGGTCCTATGTACGACGTTGGAAGTGACATAAAATTACGAAATTTTGACCATTCAAGCCTCGTTTTTTCCTCTGATATTGTTCTAAATTCTATCTTACCAGTACAAATATGTTCTAATTGCATTGTATTTTTTATTACCATACAAATTAATTTGTTTAATAGCGTTTTTAATGTTTGCTTAAAACTGTACCCAACACCCTTAAAAAAATTATAAACCGTCATAATAAATTGACTAAAATGTTATCATGCTCCCACATATACTTACTTCAGTTAATGTAACCTAGAAAATTCATACCTCGGTTCTCCTAATTGTTGAAGCGTTCTCGTTCGGAAATAACATTTTTTTTTTCATACGTTTCTATTTTTAAACTTTATTTAAAAACATATAATTTAACCGGTGTGACACATGACATTAACTAAATCATAATTTAATATTAATTAAATACCCCTGATTAGGTATTTATATTAAGGGTAAGGTACATATATGTAATTTAAAAACGGTCTTTTTTAGCAAAAATGGTCTGCTTTTAGGCACAATTGGTAACTGTTATTTTATTAAAATAGCCGGTGCAAGTTAGCAATTGCCACTCCAAATTTACGGTCTACTCACCTCTAGTATTCACGAGAGTATATTGACAGGCAGTTAATTAAATTTCTTGTTCTAGCCAATTCATAAATCATGGTATACGAAGGTTTAATATAAGTTCCTACTTGAATATGAGAACCATCTATAATTCAGGCACACCTTTTTTTAAATGCAAATTAAGTATGTAACATAGAATAATTCTAGCTTATTTTTCTCCATCTGCTATGAAATTGTTATTAATTAAGTATATTAGTAGGAAATAAAAAAATATGCAGAGATTTCAATGTCATTTGAAGGTTTGTAATATCTTTAACAATAATACAACACACACGTATTTGTGAAGCGGTTTCTATATTTACAACTTATTTGATATTTTCCGGTTGTGGTGTCATTAATGTAATGGACGTAAATAACGTTGTTATATTAACTTAATTAACAAATTATCAAAATTTAAAAAAGAACATACAAAAAATGGAAAACCGTTCTTCCACTCATACCTTGGTTTTACTTCTACATTAATACAAGTTATTTTAAACAAGAAAAGATATGTAATAATTAAAATATAATTATTGCTCTGGCACCATTTTGCCACAACAGTAAAGGCTGTAGCACTTTTAAACTACTATAATCTATAACAGCTATAACCAAACCCCTTTAACTGTTTACATTCGATCGAATTGGTTATTCTTAGTATACCCGGTTCTTACCTATCACCACATCATCGTGGTTCAAACTGGGTTAACCAATTATGTGCAATTGAACACGTTTATTGAATTCTGGTTTATAAAACTGGTGTAGCAAAATTCCTGTTTTATAAATATATATTAGCAATTTATTAACGAAGTACTACAAAAAATAGAAAGCTGTTTGCATAACTTTCAGGCACTCACTTGAATGACATTTACATCCCCTCTTTAGTTCTTTTCTGTCGTATTTTAAAATCCCAAACGGAATTAAGTTCAGGACATGCGAGCGTTTACGTCATGTTTACGTCATTGGCGAGAACACCAGAAGACTGAAATAAAAAAAAAATATAGATTCTTTCCTTTTCATTGACTACTATATAACGTGTGTCATATTAATATAGAGCTATAGAAAGATTACAATAAAAAACCAACTGCTCTTATATATCTAGTTCGGGCATGAATGCTTTTGCATACACTGAGAAAAAAATTTAATAATCATAAAAAAAAATATAGTTATCGTAAGTAAAAAGTTCAGCTGGATAGGGGACAAAAGCACTAGCACAGATTACTTAGCACTACTAAAAAAAGAGATACTAAACACTGATACTAACAACAAAGTAATCTAAGTTACTTACGGTCTGCTTCATACCAGTAACTTATGGTAATTAAACTGAAGTAGTAAACCAAAGAATATAATGCAATTGCGATAAGTAAAAGATTTGCTCATGTCAAGTAGATGTATGGCATGAGTGATCTATTCTATAATGGGCTATACTTTCTTATTAACCTCAATTAATGCAAACTATTTGGATTACTTTGTGCATAAGGAAACAGTATCATTACATTGCACGTTCACTAAATACCTGATATAATAAAAAGTAATGGTTTGCTATCAATATTCAATACTTACCTTAAATTTGTTGTTCAAAATATAATTTAAATAAAAAGCAGTATTATTAGTAATAGTTTTATTTTGTATAGGGACAAACACAGTGACTAGCTGATATGAAATGAAAGATATTGGTTTCACTTTAACAACAGTTTTTTTTTTTAAAACCACTGTCCACGTAATGACCTCATAAAATATATTCCTTAATAATGAAAAAATGAACCAAAGCAATAATAAGGTACTTGGGGCCCTTTAGAAAGCGTTATTTAGTTTATTGGAATATTAAATCAAAACTAGAAGCTGCGCTTTCTAGTCAGTTGAAGAAGGTGGTACTTGAGGAAGGTGGTTACTTGAGGAAGGTGGTTTCTTGAAGTCGGTCCCCATTCGAGAGAAGTTGCCACTTTTACAATGTGCAATACGTTTTAAGTGTAGTTTTCTTTGTTTTTACTTTTGGAACACCCGTGTATAGTCGAAACTATGTTTAGGGTATGCAGCAATCTGACACACTTTTGTCAAAAAAGTTTCTTTTCCTAAAACTCAGTCTTTTTGAAACACCCGGTATATTTGAAAATATTTTTAGCTTATGCAAGCATTCAATTCTATAACACTTTTATAGAAAAGATTTGTTCCCAACGCAAAAATAGAGCTTAATAAAAAAAATCCAATCATCCTGAACCTCTGCTAGATTTAAAAATATTTTTAGCTTATGCAGCATTGAATTCTTATAACACTTTGGTAGAGAAGAATTTGTTCCCAAACGCAAAAAATAGAGCTATAATGAAAAATCCAATCTTCCTGAACACTCTGTAGATTTAAAAATATTTTTAGCTTATGCAGCATTCAATTCCTATAACACTTTTTATAGAAAAGATTTGTTCCCAAACGCAAAAATAGAGCTGATAATGAAAAAAATCCAATTTTCCTGAACACTCTGTAGATTTCAAAATATTTTTAGCTTATGCGGCTTTAAATTTCTATAACACTTTGTAGAAAAGATTTGTTCCAAACGCAAAAATAGAACTATAATAGAAAAAAATCCAATCTTCCTGAACACTCCTGTAGATTTAAAAATATTTTTAGCTTATGCAGCATTCAATTCTATAACACTTTGGTAGAAAAGATTTGTTTCCCAAACGCAAAAATAGAACTATAATGAAAAAATCCAATCTTCCTGAACACTCTGTAGATTTAAAAATATTTTTAGCTTATGCAGCATTCAATTCTATAACACTTTTGTAGAAAAGATTTGTTCCCAAACGCAAAAATGGAGCTATAATGAAAAAACCCAGTCTTCCTGAACACCCTGTGTAGTGGAAAATATTGTTAACTTATGCAGCATTCAATTCTATAACATCCCTGAAGAAAAAAATTCCCAAAACGCAAAAATAGAGCTATAATGAAAAAAATCCAATCTTCCTGAACACCCGGTATTTTTGAAAATATTTTTTAACTTATGCAGCATCCAATTCTATAACATCCCTGAAGAAAAAAAAATCCTAAACACAAAAATAGAACTATAATGAAAAAAATCCAATCTTCCTGAACACCCGGTATTTTTGAAAATATTTTTAACTTATGCAGCATCCAATTCTATAACATCCCTGAAGAAAAAAAAATTCCTAAACGCAAAAATAGAGCTATAATGAAAAAATCCATCTTCCTGAACACCCGGTATATTTGAAATTGTGTCTTAGATTATGTAGCATTCAATTCTATACACACTCTTGTAGAAAAGATTTCTTCCTAAATGCAAAAATAGATCTATTACCGAAAAACCAGTCTTCCTGAACACCCCGGTATATTGAATTTTTTTTTAGGTTATGTAGCATTCAATTCTATAACACTCTTGTAGAAAAGATTTCTTCCTAACGCAAAATAGAGCTATTACCGAAAAACCCAGTCTTCCTGAACCCCCGGTATATTTGATTTTTTTTTTAGGTTATATAGCATTCAATTCTATAACACTCTTGTAGAAAGGATGTCTTCCTAAACGCAAAAATAGAGCTATAACAAAAAAACCCAGTCTTCCTGAACACCCGGTATTATTAAAACTAATTTTAGGTTATGTAGTATTCAATTCTGTACAACTTTTGTAGAAAATATTTCTTCCTAAAAGCAAAAATGGAGCTATAATGAAAAATTCCAGTTTTCCTGAACACCCAGTATTATTAAAAATAATTTTAGGTTATGCAGTATTCAATTCTGTACAACTTTTATAGAAAATATTTCTTCCTAAAAGCAAAAATAGAGCTATAACGAAAAAACCCAGTCTTCCTGAACACCCGGTATTTTTAAAAATAATTTTAGGTTATGCAGTATTCAATTCTGTACAACTTTTATAGAAAATATTTCTTCCTAAACGCAAAAATAGAGCTATAACGAAAAAAACCACAGTCTCCTGAACACCCGGTATTTTTAAAATAATTTTAGGTTATGCAGTATCAATTCTATCTGTACACTTTTGAGAAATATTTCTTGCCAACGCAAAAATAGAGCTATAACGAAAAAAACCCAGTCTTCCTGAACACCCGGTATTTTTTTAAATAATTTTAGGTTATGCAGTATTCAATTCTGTACACATTTTGTAGGAAGAATTTTCCCTAAAAGCAAAATAGAGCTATAACGAAAAAACCCAGTCTTCCTGAACACCCGGTATTTTTAAAAATAATTTTAGGTTATGCAGTATTCAATTCTGTACAACTTTTGTAGAAAATATTTCTTCCCAAACGCAAAAATAGAGCTATAACGAAAAAACCCAGTCTTCCTGAACACCCGGTATTTTTTAAAATAATTTTAGGTTATGCAGTATTCAATTCTGTACAACTTTTGTAGGAAGGTTTTTTTCCTAAAAGCAAAAATAGAGCTATAACGAATAAACCCAGTCTTCCTGAACACCCGGTATTATTTAAAACTAATTTTAGGTTATGTAGTATTCAATTCTGTAAACTTTTGTAGAAATATTTCTTCCTAAACGCAAAATAGAGCTATAACGAAAAAACCCAGTCTTCCTGAACACCCGGTATTTTTAAAAATAATTTTAGGTTATGCAGTATTCAATTCTGTACAACTTTTGTAGAAAATATTTCTTCCTAAACGCAAAAATAGAGCTATAACGAAAAAACCCAGTCTTCCTGAACACCCGGTATTTTTTTAAATAATTTTAGGTTATGCAGTATTCAATTCTGTACAACTTTTGTAGGAAGGATTTTTTCCTAAAAGCAAAAATAGAGCTATAACGAAAAAACCCAGTCTTCCTGAACACCCGTATTATTAAAACTATTTTAGGTTATGTAGTATTCAATTCTGTACAACTTTTGTAGAAAATATTTTCTTCCTAAAAGCAAAAAATGAGCTATAAATGAAAAATTCCAGTTTTCCTGAACACCCAGTATTATTAAAAATATTTTTAGGTTATGCAGTATTCAATTCTGTACAACTTTTATAGAAAATATTCTTCCTAACGCAAAAAATAGGCTATAATAAAAGAAAAACCCAGTCTTCCTGAACACCCGTATTTTTAAAAATAATTTTAGGTTATGCAGTATTCAATTCTGTACAACTTTTATAGAAAAATATTTCTTCCTAACGCAAAATAGAGCTATAACGAAAAAACCCAGTCTTCCTGAACACCCGGTATGTTTAAAAATAATTTTAGGTTATGCAGTATTCAATTCTGTACAACTTTTGTAGGAAGATTTGTTCCTAAACGCAAAAATAGAGCTATAACGAAAAAACCCAGTCTTCCTGAACACCCGGTATTTTAAAAATAATTTAAGGTTTATGCAGTATTCAATTCTGTAACAACTTTTGTAGAAAATATTTCTCCCAAACGCAAAAATAGAGCTATAGCCGAAAAACCCAGTCTTCCTGAACACCCGTCTTTTTTAAAATAATTTTAGGTTATGCAGTATTCAATTCTGTACAACTTTTGTAGGAAGGATTTTTTCCTAAAAGCAAAAATAGAGCTATAACGAATAAACCCAGTCTTCCTGAACACCCGGTATTATTAAAACTAATTTTAGGTTATGTAGTATTCAATTCTGTACAACTTTTGTAGAAATATTTCTTCCTAACGCAAAAATAGAGCTATAAACGAAAAAACCCAGTCTTCCTGAACACCCGGTATTTTAAAAATAAATTTTAGGTTATGCAGCATTCAATTCTGTACAACTTTTGTAGAAAATATTTCTTCCTAAACGCAAAAATAGAGCTATAACGAAAAACCCAGTCTTCCTGAACACCGGTATTTTTTAATATATTTTAGGTTATGCAGTATTCATTCTGTAACAACTTTTGTAGAAAGGATTTTTTCCTAAAAGCAAAAAATAGAGCTATAAACGAAAAAAACCCAGTCTTTCCTGAACACCCGTATTATTAAAACTAATTTTTAGGTTATGTAGTATTACAATTCTGTACAACTTTTGTAGAAAATATTTCTTCTAAAGCAAAAATGGAGCTATAATGAAAAATTCCAGTTTTCCTGAACACCCAGTATTATTAAAAATAATTTTAGGTTATGCAGTATTCAATTCTGTACAACTTTTATAGAAAATATTTCTTCCTAAACGCAAAAATAGAGCTATAACGAAAAAACCCAGTCTTCCTGAACACCCGGTATTTTTAAAAATAATTTTAGGTTATGCAGTATTCAATTCTGTACAACTTTTATAGAAAATATTTCTTCCTAAACGCAAAAATAGAGCTATAACAAAAAACCAGTCTTCCTGAACACCGGTATTTTTAAAATAATTTTAGGTTATGCAGTATTCATATTCTGTACAACCTTTATAGAAAATATTTCTTCCTAAACGCAAAAATAGAGGCTATAACGAAAAAAACCCAGTCTTCCTGAACACCCGGTATTTTTAAAAATATTTTAGGTTATGCAGTATTCAATTCTGTACAACTTTGTAGAAGGATTTTTCCTAAAAGCAAAAATAGAGCTATAACGAAAAAACCCAGTCTTCTTGAACACCCGGTATTTTTTAAAATAATTTTAGGTTATGCAGTATTCAATTCTGTACAATTTTTGTAGAAAAGATTTGTTCCTAAAAGCAAAAATAGAGCTATAACGAAAAAACCCAGTCTTCCTGAACACCCGGTATTTTTAAAAATAATTTTAGATTATGCAGTATTCAATTCTGTACAACTTTTGTAGGAAGGATTTTTTCCTAAAAGCAAAAATAGAGCTATAACGAAAAAACCCAGTCTTCTTGAACACCCGGTATTTTTTAAAATAATTTTAGGTTATGCAGTATTCAATTCTGTACAACTTTTATAGAAAATATTTCTTCCTAAACGCAAAAATAGAGCTATAACGAAAAAACCCAGTCTTCCTGAACACCCGGTATTTTAAAAATAATTTTAGGTTATGCAGTATTCAATTCTGTACAACTTTTGTAGAAGGATTTTTTCCTAAAAGCAAAAATAGAGCTATAACGAAAAAAACCCAGTCTTCTTGAACACCCGGTATTTTTTAAAATAATTTTAGGTTATGCAGTATTCAATTCTGTACAATTTTTGTAGAAAAGATTTGTTCTAAAAGCAAAAATAGAGCTATAACGAAAAAACCCAGTCTTTCTGAACACCCGGTATTTTTAAAAATAATTTTTAGGTTATGCAGTATTCAATTCTGTACAACTTTTGTAGGAAGGATTTTTTCCTAAAAGCAAAAATAGAGCTATAACGAAAAAACCCAGTCTTCTTGAACACCCGGTATGTTTAAAAATAATTTTAGGTTATGCAGTATTCGATTCTGTACAACTTTTGTAGAAAATATTTTTTTCCTAAAAGCAAAAATAGGGCTGTAATCAAAGACCCAGTTTTCTGTGGGACACCTGTACAATGGAATCACATATAGGACAAAAATAATAACGATGTTTGTATAATACCTAGGTTAAAAAATAAATCGAAGCTGCAAAAATTAAATTTCCCGCTATTATTGTGACAATATTTTATAGTGATAGATAGATATAGACACTATAACATTTATAAATAAAGCATCTTTATATATTATTTTAGTGTTGTATTTATACATCTACATTTTATCATATGTATGTGTATATACCAAATAGTTCATTACTATAATAGTATAATTATTACAAAATTGTACTATTATAGTAATGAAATATTTTGGTATATACACAAATAGAACTCTCAAATACCAAAAGTATACTAAACCACCCATTTGAATGTACGCCAGCATTAGTTGTAGTTCGGTGTGCTGCACTCGGTGGCGCGCAACCTTGTCGAAAAAGTGGAGCATTAAGTGTCCTCGCCCAGGTCTCGCTGTGTACCCGACTAATATAATTTATATCTGTCATCCGTATCCCTATAGAATTAATGGAAAAATTAATTGATATATTTCTATATGAACCATCTATATTTCATAGAAAATTAAGTTATGGGTGCTTCTCAAACACACAATCGTCGGCAATATCGATATTATATATTTCGAAAGAAGAAACCGGGTAATTTGACACCTAACCACGAAATGTGTTGTTTTAATTTTGATTTTTTACAGAAATACGTATAAGCGTCTAAATACTGGAAAGATTCTTACATTGTAGGTCTATTATAAGTGATTGGGCGTTCCGTAATAATTATCTGACTGTACATATTGTATTATTACTTAAACCGTTGTGATGTATAAGCATCAAAGGGAACATTACAAAAAAAATTGCTATCTCGAATTGTGCAGCTTGTGCGTTATTTATCGTCTATGGAATGTGTTTTTCTGAACATGTCAATACCTGAAACTGGTTACGATTGATAATAGATGTAAATAAAATGGTGCGAATCATCTAAAGGGGATAATAAAATTTTGGTAAAATCAGTTTGTGGTTTTAATATTTAATCAATATATATTTGATATAATAATTTACATGTAATAAGGTTGGTGAAAATTGCTATTTAAATACCTAAATATATATATACGATAGATTATAAATGATAGCGGCAGCAAAAATATATACATGGTAGCTGCTTCGAGAAATGTTCTGATGCAAACGGAGGATGGAGGATAGTGAGCTCTTATAAAATGAGAGGCACTCTCATTTTGGTCAAGCGTAGGCACAAATACACACCTCCTGCCATAGTTTCATCGGTCAATAATCTTAGTCAAATATTTCTTCTGAGAAACTGTTCGTGAACTTTAAACACATCCTAAACGTTGCTGCTTATAATATATTTCGTGATGCTTGTCATATTATATTCATATGTAGCTCTAAAATGTAAAAAAGAAAAATCTTATTAGCTTCATCGAAAGGATTTTTTGGTCATCGTACTACCCTCGACAACCCAAATGACATTTCTAGGGGTCGATTTATAATTATATCGTGTTACTGTTATAATATTCTTGTCATCATAGTTGTAGAAAGGTTGAAAAATATGAAATTTACCTCATTAAAAGATGCACATTAATATTAATTTATCTTTGACAGGCCAGTCGAACATGACTCCATAAATCAAAGCGTTCTGTAGAAATTGGCACTTTTTAGCATCAAGACGGTAACATCTGTCAGGTAAATGCCCGTATGCGACATAATTTTGCGGTATGTATACTTTTCGTGCTAAAATTAGCGCGTACGTTGACGGTTTTCGTGGTTCGATAGTTTGAACATCTTACTTGATCCTGGCTCAATAATTTCGCTAAAAACTGTATAATTTAATCAGAAACATACCTGGGCGTGTATTACGAACCTTTTCAACCTTCCAATAAACGTTATATTATCTTAAATCGCTATTATTGTTGCCCCAATAGCAGATTAGGTTATGAAATTAATACCATCACAAATGACTATTATTCTCGATTTATTTCACATTTTTCCATATGCTACGGAATCATTCAGCCTCTTAACATCTCTCTGATCACATTTCGACTCATTACGTGTCCCTTGTACCCCTTTTACGTTCAACATCGTCTCCCGAAGTTCGCGACATTTCACCGCGTGACAGCGGCATCTGACATCTCCACGAAACCCGCCATAATTCCAACTCATCGCCGGCAAAACACACCTATAAAATCGCTCTTTTTGAAAAAATAACGCGTCTCAACCCCATTTTAGGGTTCAATCGGTAAGAGGAAACATGCGTGAAGGCATTTCACATCAATCCACTCTCAAACAACCTTCTCTGCCTTGTGGCGCGACGACCAAAATGCCCAACTTTGACAATGCAAATCGGGTCGAAATTCGCCAAGTGACATTTCTCGGTCTTCAGAGACGTTCGCCTAACTCGCACCCATCACGATTTAGAATTTCGCGAATTTTCTCCCCTCAACCTATTTTTTAACTATTAATTCCATACGCCTATTCCCGTGCCATCCCGCTACCCCTTTGCCATCTATTATTTTTCCTTTTAATCCGTTTCTCTATTCGTGCACGGTTAGTGCGTCCGACTTTTTTCACACTCAATTTCACGCTCTAGATAGGGCGACGCCTATGGATGTGCCAAAGAGTAGAAAAGGCCACAAACCCATTGGCCTTTTTTATTATTAACAAAGGATAAAGAGAAATATGGCTTTTTAATTACAACTAATAGCAAACAAAGAAATAATATACCTAGGCGGTAAACTTGCGGTTTCTGTTGGTTCTTTGCACTGGGCGTTGTCTCGGCGAGTTGATCTTCTGTCGGCGTACGTGGAGGTTATGTCCGGTGATCGCCTCGGAAACAGCTTCTTCGTCGCGGTATCCCTAACTGCAGATGGCACTTGGACTGTCGGATCACTAGCGACGGCATCCACACTTTAACTTCACCAGCGGGCGCAGATATCATCACAATGATGGGGAATTTAAATATCCCACCACGTGGTTTAAAACTGCAATCTTGAAACATCTGATTGTTTATAGGCTCAGTACTTCGTCTTTCGCTGGGATTCTTTATACGGATGGGGCCTTGAGTTAAGCCGCCCGGTATTTTTAATATATTTGCGTTCCAACTGGCCTACAATGGCCGTATTCCTTGGCCACTCTTTTTCGAGTTTTCGATGACCTTTTCACACGTCCGTCTCTTAATTGACGCTAGCGCGCGCTTGCGCGCGTAGCAATCTCGGGGACTATTTTATTACTCCGCCGCATTAGCCAATCAGGAATAATAAAACAATCACGGGGTGGCAGCAAAACTCAAATAAATATAGTTGTGGCAAGTTGTTACATATTTAAGAAATACATGAGTTTAATAGCAATCAGCATTGGTTGTTACTTCTTTAACCATGTGCTGTAGTCATAAGTAATACGTTTACTTAGCACAAATTCGTCAGGTACGCGCTGTGTAATAGCGGTTAATAAAAGCACTATTTATGCAGTAAACAATCTTGCATTCAGAAAACTGGGTTTAGTTGCAGGTATTAATTAACGAGAATAGTTCCAAGTAAAACTTTATCTATTGTAAATAATTTTTTATCAAGTAAACAGTTTACTTAGCCCATTTTTCTCAGTGTATGCATAATTAAATTACATTTACGTCTGGGACAGAGAAATAATATAATCTAAACTTGAAAAAATATTTGGCATAATAAAACCATGTCTATTGCTTGTGAAATAACAATAAATAAATTTAATTATTTTGTTTTGTGATGACTTTCATTAGGTAGATTGGTTTAACAAATACGTTGGTTTCATACCTGTTCAGCAAATATTTAGGCAAGCTATTTTATTGTGTAGTCGGAAATTCTTGAAGTCACCGTATAGCAATGCTGGAGTTGCAAACAATCACAGCGTTAATCACGATGTATTCAATTGCATCTCATGCATGATACACCTGCAGTCGGCAATGCTTAAAGTAGTGGCATTAATTGATGGGGGATTAATACTGAAAATTTACGTATTAGTATAAAAAAATAAGTATAAACTATACTTAAATAAATATAAAAAAATATAAAGAATATTACTTCAGAAACGTTTATATTTTCAGACTTTTGTTTTTATTAAACAAAAAATTATATATCTGATTTTTTTTATTTAATAGCAATATAAAATCATGCGAGAATTTTAAGTTACTGCGATGCTATATAAAACTGAAATGATTGTTCTTTGTGATGTCTTCGTACACTTCTTTGTACCATTATTAATAAAAAGTGATCAAATCGTGTTAATGCTGAGCACACTATCTGATCATATTAAATAACAATATAGGAACAAATTTCTCCTAGGCAATGTTGAAAAGAGGAATATGCATTAAGAGTTGTGTAGATGAAATGGCTATATTTCATCATTGGTAATCGATACATTTATTGCTAAATGCTAGTGTTTTTGCCACATACACGTCATCTCAAACTATCATCGTAATTTTGTTATGATTATGTCTTGAATATTGATGTTTATGTTTCTGGATCTGAGCTAACGAGTATCCATTCTTTGCTTTTTTATCAACATTCCGACGTCGAGAACCAAATAAGACGCTTTTTTGTCTAGTTGGTTTAGAGAATAACCAATCAACTGGTTTATATATGAGAAAATTGACTTTTTAATAAAATAACGGAAATAGTTAGTTTATATTACTATATTCGTTTATTTGTTTAACTATGATTGGGGTTAGTATATATTAGCTAGAAATGTTAGCTACTCTATCATTAGCCGTATACATGAATTAGAACAATTTGTAATACATATTAACAAATACATTGGATATTTTATAAACTAATCAGAAAGTTTAGCGAATTTATATACTAAATATGTTTTTACTAAGTTATTTGGCAAAATAAAACAGTTTCAGTTTAGAAAAATCTTGAATAATGTCTGTGGAGGTAGAATTCACGTTCATCAAATGAAGGTTATTTTATATGACTATAGAAAGTTTTCTATACAATTAGCCACATTTACTTTGGTTAGTATGCATACCGTCTAAAAATATTTCTATTCTATAAACTAGCCAATATATCTTGAATAGCTTCCAAACTAATTAATGTGTTTATAAAATAGCTAAAATAGTCTGGTCATTTTATTAAAAAGTACATTTTCTCATAAATAAACCAGCTGAATAGTACACAAACTACCGAGTTTATGTTTTAGCCGTAAGATATACAATGTTAGTTGCATTTGAGAAGCAGTTCTTACAAATTTTTACAAGTCGTGGGGAACGTTTAAATTGACGGTGACATGACACCGCTGTGGTTGCTGCTTTCCAGGTGTGGTAATTCCTAAAGTCGCAGTCTGTACAAGCATATGAATTGAATACGGTTTTGCTGTTGACCCTTGACTATTTAAATTAGTAATGTATAAAACTGCATCTTTGCGTTAGCAGCTAGAACCTGCTTCTGCTACTTTTGGTTAGCTATTTAAAAAAGCTGCTACTTTTTGTAGCAGTTTTACTTAAATAGCGGTATACGTTAAACAAATAAATTGTTTCTACTACTTTGCACACCGCCCCAAAGTGTCTTTTGTTACCGTTATTCACTCAATATTTATATGTATTTACATTGCGGACGACTCTATTTGATTCGGTAAGGAGTGGAGATACATATACTTACATACGTATTGCTATGGATAAGCAACCCATGTTTGCTGAGTGTATTTTGAGTTGCATATTTTGATTTTTTATTCCCGTTCGCGCTATTTACAATGTTACCGAGAATTTTCACAATAATGTTTATTTTGTATAAATTTTAGTTAAAGACTTTATTGTAGGATTTATTTAATTAAGTGTTAAGTTTTTTTTTAATTAATTCTTTTCATTTATTTGTCTAGCGTTTGTAGTTTGATTTAATGCTTATTCTACTAGATTTTGTCGGTGAATTGTGACGATTGCGTTGTCAATTTTTGAGAGAGGATTTTCGTAAGAAAACAATTGTAGAGTTTTGTCAAAGACTTCCTGTTCCGACTATTGACGTGAGTAGACGTATTTTTTATATCATTGTTGCCATTTTGTAATTCATTTTGATATTGAGATTTGATTTCTGTTAAAAATATAGCCAATCAAGGAATTCTTTTTATAATAATTGTTAATATATTGAAGTGTGCACATTATAGATGTAAGATCATTTATTTATTTTGTTCGGGAAGATATTTTCTAGTTTTTTTATTCTCTCTTTTTTATTTAAAGAGTTAATTTTTCCGTTATTAAATTTTTCTGATTCATTTTTATTTTATCAATCACCTCGTTGGGGTGAGTAGAAGCATTGTTCTTGCTTTTTAGTTATTTTTAGTTAAACGTTATAGAAATTGCACAAGCTTGTTTATTGAACAAAAAAATCTTTTGCTTTGCATAGGAAATGCATTGTCCTATTTAATTTAGAGTCAGTGCAGTTTTTATTTTAGGCCAGAACCTTCAGTTCAAGGTTTTTTTTTTCTGCACAATCTGTAATTAACCGTTTAAAATATATTTGATTGTTAATAACATCGTTGTGTTAAAAAATTCTATTCCTTATTTAAATTAAACCTTATAATTTTTGGGTATTAAGAAAGTCAGAATTCTTTCACTCACAATTTACTTTTCGTGGTTAGATTCAAGTTTTAATTCGGGAGGGTAACTCTGAGGTTAATAGTTTTTTTGCGTTCTTTAAAAGTTTATCCGTTGAGCTAGCTATTTTTATTTTCTTTTTCATTTTAAAATTCATTTTCTTTTGTCATTTAATTCAATCAGTACACAGCAGTATGTACTATCAAAGACAAAAGTCTTGACTCAAAATTGAAGAGAGAAATACTGAAATACTGAAGAAACTCCAATGATTCTATCTTTATTTATGTAAGACTTTTGTCTTTGATGGTACGTATGTGAATAGCATTACATATATGTATATACCTAGGTATTGTATATGTTTTCGTAACTAATAATGATCTATTAATATAAATAATTGATTAATAATTGAAAAAGTATAATTTCTTGATCGGGCAAGCATAAATTTGCATTTTCTATCAATTATAAAACGGTGATTGTAACAAGTAATAATAATAACTAGTAATAGGTTCTGAGGGGTTACGTTTCATAATGATTTGTATTATGTGTTTTTGCATAGACATTTCTTAACCAAAATTGATATAAAAACTAGCAAAAAACTAATCAGCGAAACTTACATTGTGTGGGGTTGTTACACAAGCTAACTATTATTGCTTGGAATAAAATTTTCTTTACTTGGGCTTGATAAAAACAATATTTCTATGTAGTTGTTAGAGAATCCTGTTTATTTTGTATTCTCTTATTTACTTACGTGCGATGTTCACACATTCCTTATTTTTAGAAAGTGTTTTTTTTTTTTACTGCGTCCGCTTGTCATTCATTTAACACACCACTGTTTTACTGCTATATGTACTGCTACGAATGATGTTTCACAACATTCGCACTTGTCTACTATATCAGGAAACTGCTACAAAAAGTAGCAGCTTCTTTTGATATTGAATAGCTGCTACAAAATAGCAGTTTACTTCGTAGCAACCCATCACTAATTTAGATATAGGGGGCAAGATGGGGCCACGAGGCATGATGGGGACATCGTCAAGTAAGCATCAGTCAAATAATAGCAGTCCTAATATTGGCAAGTGCTGTTTTATGTTTGTTGTAATGTAGGAAACTTTACTAGTCGTAATAACAAAGTTATTGCTGTTTGTGCGTGAACTTTGCAATGTCCAGAATTTCGTTATGATTTTGATGGTGAGTTCAACGGCCAGTATCGGAAGCATAAGTCAATTATTTACAACTACACTTTTTGTTCTTATTAATTGACATGTATTGTATGTATTTTCTATAGTGCGTTATTTGTTTATTTCAAATATTTAATATGTTATTATAACATAACCAGAAAATGCCCCAAAGAGGCAAGATGGGGCTATTGGTATGGGGCAACATGGGGACATCACTATCTCACTCTTCAGTTTGGTCCGTTATGCCTGGATATGGCATTATGCTTTCTCGAAGACATAATGCCTATTTCTCATGTTAGGAATAATGTACCAGGTTCAATCAAGCGTAACAAGGGAAAGATAACAATCCTTACAAGCACTACGTATAAAAATCTGCTATAAGAAAATAGAAGTCTGGAGAATCCCTAAGGCAACTAGAAGTGCTGAGGGAGAGTTAAAGGGAAAAAAAATGACAAAGAAGAAAACAGAAGAGATCAAGAAGCCGAATTTTGTAAGGAAAGCAAAGAGATAGATTTTTAGAAAACGTCAAGGAAACGCTCAATGTTAGTATTGTAAGGGGAAGTATTGATACAATGCCATGGATGACGAGGTTGGGTACATGAAGGCTGTGCGAATAACGTGGATGAGTTCGTCTTCTATTGTCTCAATTGTGAAGATTAAGTTTAATATTCTTATCGTTATTGTATTCTTTTGTTTTAAGTAGTTCCGCTTTAAAGAGTTTAAGCTTTGTTCCTGAATGTTTTTAAGAATATTTTAAGAATCTATTTTTTTTTACTTATTACCTAGATTTATGGTACGACCCATTCTTAACTGGAACCCCATCTTGCCCCCATGGTGGGGCAAGATGGGGCAGGAAATGTGTATTTACACATTTCTTTTCAAAATTTTCTCACAACATCAAGAGTACCCATCGAAAAATTGTAAATTCGTTCATCAGCAGATAAATGTTTAAAAATTACAACAAGCCTACTTAGAACCTTTTATATCAATTTGCAATCCTGATGCAGTGTTCTAAAGCTTAATGTTTCCATCTTGCCCCGCCTTCCCCTACTAGTGTGACAAATATATCTAGAACTCATAGATGATTACATAATAAATTACGTTAGTTTAATATGCACATATGTATTTACGTTTATACCAGAAAATATGGGGTTTTTCTCGTTCTTCAGTCGTATATGCGGTGAGACGTGATTAGCATTTACCAATTTTGTTTTTTTAACTGTGTTTGTATTATCCATCAAATTACGTGATTCCTATATGTATAAAATTGGTGACCTAGAAATTATAAATTCATTTCTTATATTACTCCATATTTTGTTTATTATTGCATATGTATTAGAATAGACTATACACAGTGACGCAATGTATTTCTAAAATTTGTTTGTTTTTTGTTATGAGAATTTTTTTATTCGCTGATGAAAATGGTTACATAATTTGCATACTTACATTACGATTTTTAAGGTCTATCTTTTATCATTTCGTCATAATTTTATGTAATACGGTTATACATATGTAAGTATAAACAGTTTTTGTCCTAGTATAATTTTAAATTTATATAACCCCTTTATTTTTCTAGATATATAGGTTTTAATTAGCTCTTTTTCGAATGAAATGCACTATTTCTAGATGCGAACACGATAAATGAAGTCGTAAAATACGGATAGCAAGGCCAAATTTTTAATTGCTAAACATTAGTTACCACTTTTCCTGCTGTCAGCCCAATTAATTAAAGCTATACCAAAGCAGCAAACTTTAAACCTGTCGAATTCCGTAAAAGAAGAATGAAAAATATGCTTCCTATTAGCTAAGAAAGTCGAGCAATACGTATGCTATTCTGCTGGGCGGTTGTGTGTCAGATATACACTTCGATTTACCATCTCCAACCCGTATGCTAATATCGCTGCCTAATAGCAAGCACTCACCGCTATTCTCTACCCTTGTCTAACTACGCAAAATGCTATATCCACATTGATCTTTTCAATTTAAATCAATTCAACATAGCCCTCATTCCGTCTACTGCGAGGTGCGAAGAACGATTCGCTAAGCATGCGTAATTCACTTTAAGTTTAGTCGGCGTGGCGTTCGATTCATTTCGTTCATTTCTTAACAAGGCGTTGTTGGGTATTAGGATATGGTCCTCAAATTTTATAACTATTAAGAAGTTTTGATCGCGGTTAGTAATTTTATAAAAAAAAATGGAATATTATAGGCCCGAGGATTTTGAAACAATTTTACGGTGGCAATTCAGTAGAAATTACACACGATGTATTTGTAGTAAATTATCCCGAAAGATCAATTCCATTCAAACATTAATATTTTTTTCAATAATATGCTATTTACCGACGAACGAAGGTACTTTATTTATTATTGTTAGGTTTTTCTAAATTTAGTTTGTTATTCTTTATTGATTATTGACTTTTAAAACAGCTTTTCATTCTTTTTTTTTTCTTTTGATGTTGGTTATGAGCTCTGCCACTGAAATTTATAGTTTACATTATTTGATGCTTCGATATAAAAATAAGTATAAATAGAAAAGAAGCATGAATAGATTTTAGTTATCGAATAAGTATTGTGTTAATATTTCCCTTTTCACTAATAAATATGTAATGTTGTATTTAATATTACTTTTACAAACTTAATAAATAAAGCGAGAAAAAGAATATCCGGCTCAATTTAATTGGGCTGACTATAACAATTCGCCGAACGTAAATGATTCTGCTCTGCGTCTTCGTGCGTAGCTACGCCTATAGTTGAAGTCCTTCCCATTTCCAGTCGCCCAGAATGCAATCGACAGTTCGCAACTTTTCACCCGGTATAATACTATATTGTAGGATTGCAAACTTCATCCTAAGTAAAGTGCAATCTTAAAACGGGAGATATATTTATCTGTTAAAATGCAAAACTATTTATTTCACTATATTCCTTTGATGTAAAATATTTGCTTTCAATGAAAGAAACGTTTCTATTGGCATGTCTGTATTTAATGTTTATCTTTGGTGTCTGAATATTTGAGGTTTTTTCCAGGATTTATTTTCCCATTTAGAAACTAATATATCGGCTTTGAAATGCCTCTCTTCTGTGAATATTAGCATGTTACTCTGCCGGACTAATCTTCTACTTTGCATTTTGAGAATTGTGCATTCAAAAATAATCAGAATGTACATCTTTTCGTTCCAGAAATACGTTCAATGTTTTCAGCAAAAATAATCTATATTAAGACAGCTACGATAATCTTATTTTATGTTTCTTTATGGAACGAGAAAAGGATTAGTATAATATTTAAATGTATAGAAGCTGCTAATTACCATCCTGACGCACGATATCAACGTTGTTACGTTCTTACCGCGATATAATCAACCTCGTGGTTTTTTGTTTACGTAAAAATCTGTCACATTGCAAATCTCTAAACGTCACCTAGTATTTCTAAGAGGCGCGCATAAAACATTTTATATACTATTATTTAAAATTAAATCAAATTGGCAGTAGGAGTTTGACCAAACTCATGCTTCTGACGTATTGAAGTCTCTGAACCCAACGAAACAAATCATGCACGAAAAACTCGAAATCTACAGTACCCATATTCAGGGTAATCCTTGAGGCTACTCTCTTTTTATAATATTTTAGGAACCTACATGCTCTTTCTAAATATCTCTGCTCATAATTAATGCACCATTGCAAATATTGTTTTCATGGTTTTGTTTTTGCATCGTTATTCGTTTAGCATTGAGGTAGGTAATTAGACAATATTGCACAGAAGAATATTTATTTTTATTTCAAGTTGAATGAAGTAAACAAAATTTTGCGATTGATAAACACCCTATACAAAAGAAATGAAAAAACAAATTAAAAAAAAAAACGAGACCCTTGTAACAAACGTCGACCTTTGTAGGAGTGAAGCAGATTTCCATGCTAGAGGGAATACGTAAATGGTCCACTATAACTTTGCAAGCCATACGGTCGTCCAATCATGGATATACCATAGTATTGAATATATTATATTTAGGTACTCCCTCCTTGGTTGCATTATAATTTACATATACCTAATACTAAAATACTAAAATTCTTATTTGTTTGAAATTTATATTAAAACAACTGATAGGTATATAATGGAAATCGTATACAGGCTGATTCAAATTAAGTGCGCACCATTGCTATCCCGTTATTATTGATTCTAGGAAATGGGTTAAATTAGCAAAGTATAGTGTTTTAAACGCTGATTAATATGCAGTATACGAAAAAACAATTGCGTAACGCATTTCAAAAAAAAATTGATGTTTATATATTTTTTAAAACGCAACAGCCTGTATATGTAAAAAAAAATTGAAAGTTATTTTATTATGATGCAAAAGTTCAGTACATTATTGTCTTAAAACGAATAATAAAAGAAGTTGTGGATTTTAATCGATGCCAAAGATACACTCTCATTCTATATAATTTAATAGTAGATTTCTTTCGATTTAAAGCAAAACAAATAGTACGTTAACTAACAGCTTTGCGGGTTTCGCCGTGTGTTCCAAAACTCACTCATACACAATAGTAACGTTTCTTTGAAACTATCAAAACCGCACTGAGTTTAAATCTTTAGCAAGTTTAATCATTCAAAAATAGTTGGTTATTTAATTTGTGTTTGTGTTATTCTAATTCCATCACAAAAATTTTTTATTTCAAGATACAAAATAATGTGTTGAAAATGTAAGTTTTGCATTTGTTTGAGTAATGTCTAGAAGTATTGCTTCAAAAAAACAAACTTAATTAAAATGCGGTAATTATTTTTGATTGGATCAAATATGGTGGTATGCAAACGCCAAGTGTTTGTCGGGCGTATTGGAGGTTGTTCACAATGGAATCACCACCAATACAATTGGAATGCGATAAAAGGGCGTCTTAAAGATCACGGCTTTATTAAGTATTAACTGGTAAATTATACATTAATAGTTGTAATTGTAATTTGTCGCGCCATTTGTGCGCATATGTTTAGTTACTGGAATGACATGGAACACGCAATCTATGCGACAATTTCTGCAATGCATATTCATTAAGATTTAACGTATGTACTATACTATTGAAGAGGAAACTGTAATAATAAATGTTTATATCAGAGTTTGTCTTCAATGTAAATACTTAGTAATTGACAAATACTGTGGTTGTTTCAAATAAACTTTTAACCAAATTATTTGATTGATCGAATACGTGAATATTGTTTGATATTATTAAATTAACTAATAATTAAGTATCATAGTAAGAAATGCAACAATATCCATCGATGTGGAAAAAAAAACAATATTTGAAAGCAAAATTCCTAGTATTTCTAAAATAGATGTGAAGCTGGTCGTACTGAATTTTTTCGGTTTTCACAACTGAAACGTATAATTTTATTAATGCTTCAAGTTAGTCTGTCTAGAACGCAACTTATTTGAATGAAACAAAAAGCGTGTTAATTTGCAGTAATTAAAGAACCATTCCCACTGCTAATTAAAAACAAGGTGAAACTTAATTTAACTACACAATTCAAGCTATTTTTAATAACCAGAGAAATATATGAGAATGTATACAGAAAAATATATGAGAAATTGGTTTGGTCCGGTCGAATTTTGACTTATAATAAGCAAAGAAGTTAACAAACAGTATATTGTTAATTCACAACTAACTTTTCTGTGTGACATCGCCATTTTTACCATAAGTCAAAGATATTTGATTCAATGTAAGCTAGCAAGTGCTAAAAATGTTTGCGCAGTGGCTAAAAATTTTATTTTGATTTCATTAGGTAATCTAACATTCTAATCTTTCCTGCACGGCATTGTGCTGCGTGGTGCTACGAACGGAATATCCTGGTTTTGAATAACGTTTCCAAATAGAATCTTGCATTCATGGACTCGCACGAACGAGGATTAATGCTATGCGTGCAGTAAACATAAATACCTTCTTAGACCGTTTTTGATCTGCTCTCAAATGAACACATGAACATCCGATCACTCACGCATATTTTAATTATTAACCTACTTGATCGTTCGAATAACAAAAAAATGCCTACAAATGCGTAACCCTGCCCCCAAATCCATCAAAATTCAATGTGAAGGTGCAACTTCCGATTCAAGTTATATGAAAGTTTTTCATATTAAGTTTTGTATCTCTAGTTCTCAGGTGATTGTACCTCCTTCACATTAGGTTTTCAGTATAATCTATGTCCGATAGCGTTTATATGTTGTGCAATGCTCAATGATCCACTCCCATAGCAGTAACTTGCTAGGTATTCCTTGATCTGTTCCGAAGTACGCTTTGGTGCAGTTTTGTAATGATCTTTTTGAGATGTGCTTATATTCCGCGTTGCAATAAACGTTTCAGTGTGTTTCGTGAGTGAGCAAATATTCAAATTCTATACTTTGAAATGTCCCTAAACTTTGAAATACAGGGGTACGTAAAGTGGGGGCAATCCGATAAGTTTTATGTATATTCTAGCTGCAATTATATTATTGATCGAAAAAAAGTTGAAAAAATTATATATAATCATACTCTTAGCTACAAACCATCATGTATATTAACCCAATGTATTAAACATATTTTTTTTAATACATCAAGCGTGTCGGTTTTGCCCATAATAGGGGCAATTCAATTACCATCTTTTCTTATAACCGATTGAAAGCTAAAGAGGTAATCAATAAAAAATTTGAATTTAAAAGGAAACTTACGGAAATAACAGAAATATGTATTATGAATGGCTCTGAGGTTTGGAAATTGAGGATCTGCTTTATTCCCTGCTTATGTAAACTTTTACCTATATTGTTTTCGTTTGATTTGAACATATTGGGTAGCAATTGCTCATCCAACCCGAGTTTTTATATTCTAAGTCAAATTATTAATGTAGTCATATTCAATATTTGGCATGTTGTGCGGCATTGAAGTTTGTCTATCTATTCTAATTATTGGAATATAAGTAGTGAAATTAAACTTAATTCGTGAAGAGCTAAGGAAAACAGTTCATAAAAAAAACAAGTTTATTTACAGTTTACTTTTTTTGATCACCTGTTTAAAACTAATTCCGAAAAGGCTGTTTGAATAGGCGCCTATAGAAAATTGAGATTAACACTGGAGATACCAACTAGAGACTGCAATGGGATGAACGCTTACCAGTGATTACGAGGATCTGAATGCAAAAATACAGACCAAAAATGAACGCGGAATATTACTTTGATCAACCCAACCAGATTAGCACAGAGCGCTAATATATTGGAACGCGTGTAAATTTAATGGTAAAGAATAAAGATTAAATAAAGCAGCCAAAAACAGCAGTGTTTCTGGAGACTCCAAATGGCTTCAAAAAAAAAAAAATTCATTGATAAATCGTTGTCGGGTGTTTTCACTACAACCGTATCATCATATCGTGCGCAAGTCGATTTTTTCATGTTGTCGCTTGATTGTTTCTATACGAGTTTCATATTGTCTTTAAGTTATTTAAATTCTCACTGGTACAATTAAAATTTCGTTAACTCGAAGGACTTCTAACTGCAATACTTTTGCAGGTATGTTTGAACGCATTATCTGGTTGTAGTGATCGGACAAAGCTTAAATGGCAGTAATAGAAGTAGAGTAATTTTAACTTC
Source organism: Protaetia brevitarsis (assembly GCA_004143645.1). Taxonomy (NCBI): domain Eukaryota; kingdom Metazoa; phylum Arthropoda; class Insecta; order Coleoptera; family Scarabaeidae; genus Protaetia; species Protaetia brevitarsis. The sequence goes on along the minus strand of RXPK01000284.1, from coordinate 105,176 downwards.
ACTCAAAGGTCATTCCTGTTTTCTTTATGGACTCGTTAATAAACTGCATATACAGTGAGGTCGTAAATGCCCCCCCAACAATTTTACGATTTTCGAAATTTTTACGAACTTATCCCAGATTAATAATTGGAGTACTTACGTTACTTTTTCTATAGCCCTCGTATAAATATTGTGGTTTTATGTGACTTAGGAAGCGATTGCTGTAAAATGACATATTTTACAATATGACGTTTTTGCAAAATTTAGCAAAAATGTCTTATCTGTGTGTGGGTGTCTATGTTACAGATTACTGTAATTACAGGTTTCTGTACACTATATCCAAAAAGCGAATACGTAACGTAAGTACTCCAATTATTAATCTTGGATAAGTTGGTAAAAATTTCGAAAATCGTAAAACTGTTTGCATTGCCCTAAAAGTATAGAAATATCTTCCAATGAGCTTCTAAATGAAATTACTTCTATTAAAATTTTAAAGATAGCTACGCCCTCTATTTTACATCAGAAGCCATGTGCGTACTCTATAGGCAAAAATCACAAATTATCTCTAATTTCACTGGTTTTGTTTCATTGCTCTATCTCATACCATTCAAAAGTTATCAGGGGGGGGGGCATTTACGACCTCACTGTATGTACATAATCCTCTTGTCTATTCATATTTTTTTAAATATAGGTTTACTATAATAAAATTGTAGGTAATTTAAGTAACCCGTTAACATAACAAAAAGAAAAAAGTCACAATAACTATAAAAACAAACTAAACTAATTACATAATATGCTTTTTATTTCTAGGAATCTTAAGTAACAACAGAAGTACGTGACTTCAAACTCGTAGCTTTTTACAAGAATTTGTTCTCATTCCTCCTTGTACAGCTTCTCTACGGCAATCATGTTATTATTTCTGTTTACGAATCAAGAGAGCCTGCTCCCTGTATTCCTCACACATGTATGTATACTATATATGTAACGAATATTGTACGATGAATATCTAATGAATCTCGTTTCTTGAAGATGGTATCCGTAACCTAAATACAATTTGATATTTTACTGATGCATCCTGATCGACGCTAGTGCTGCTCTTTGGTATTTGCAACTGATTATATTAACACATTGCTGAATAAACTTATTATGCATTAAGTAAAGCTTCATAAATAAAAAAACAGGTATTATTAATGTGTATAACACTATATATAAATCAATCTTTACGTTTGGCTGTGAATCATGGACATTAACAGTGGCGCAGGAGAGTAAGTTGCAGGCGGCAGAAATGCGGTATTTAAAAGGCGTGAAAAGATTGACAAGACGAGACAAGATTAGAAACGAACAAATAAGAAAAGAGGTGGGTGTCGAGTCAATGTTAGAATCTATAGAGCGTAGGCAGTTGAGTTGGTGGGGACACTTGCAAAGAGTGGATAACAGAAGACCAGTTAAAAAGATATGGAAGCAAGAATAACGGATAAGAAGACAAGAGAGGAAGGCGAAAGAAACATGGACGGCACAATAGGAAAAATCTTAGACAGGAAAGGAAAATCATGGACGGAAGCAAGATATATGGCGCAAAACAAGAAACTGTGGTGCAAATTTGTGCATGAAATATAATAGTTAATCCCGACACTTATGGTAGAAGGGAATTTGATTATATATATATTTACACATTGCCGAATAAGTTTTCAATTAATTGTGACACTAAAAACAGATAAAAAGATATTGTTTTACAAACACAGATTTAAACATTCAAAAGTAATGTTAACAAATTTTGGAATTACCAGTTAAAATCACATTTGACAAGTCAAGAAATTGGAAGAAGTAATGTTGAAAGTTAGATGTTTCACACTTATTTTTACCTGAAGAAAACTAACTTCATGTTCAAAATTGAATCCAAAAATAGATTTTCCAGAAGTTTCGGGACAAGATTTCCCGTACTGACGCTTATCGGGAAGAAAATGTGCAAGTACTTAATTGTGTCCCGTGAGTTTGTCGCAGCTCTGAACAACCAATGTTAAGATTTTCTTAATTTTTTAGCATTGAAAGTGGTGAAAGTGGGAAGAGGATGGTTTTTTTTCTGTTTTTAAAAAGCAATGGGAGAGAAGACGCACTAAAAATATTCAAATCAAAAATTGAAAGTGCGCAGAGTGTGCAAAATGGCTTTTCGAATGGCAAAAGCAACGAAATTGACTTAAGCGCGCTGAACCTAACCCCTGACAGTATTAAGAGGTTTTTAATTATATGTATATTATGATATGATATCACGGTATAGGTAATTTGTAATACTAATAACAAAATAAAATAATATTTCTATTCTATCTTATATCTATATAATTTCATGATTGTAGCCATTTTCAAGTAAAATTTCCTGGTGTTGCTAATATATTTTTTCTTAATTTAATTACACACTTTTCGGTATAGATTGCATTATACAGGGTCCGGCAAATGTGTGGGAACACCTAATTTCTGGCTAAATTATGAGTTCTATTGAAAAATTACCTTAAGAAAAAATTTTGTAGTATTTTTATTCTAGTCTGTTAAAAATATATAATAAATAATTAACAAAAACAAAATAGAAATTCTCAAATAAATATGTAATAAACAAACAATCTCTCATGAAAATGATCAAAATTATTATACTTTAAATTGAAATTTTTACATACTTGCATTATCTTGCCACAAATAACGCACTCATTATGCCCAGATATGTTTTTGGAAAATAAAAATTGCGTTTCCTATTCTTTGTAAAAAACACGACCGTTTGCACTCGGAATATCCATTATATTTAACTCAACGCTCTACGTTTCAGTGACTCAATGTGCTCTGTATTGTATGTTATACTCCCCTCGATAAACTTACAAAAACACTTGAATTAGTTGGGCGGGGTAATGTAAACAATTAGCTCCTACGGGCCACCTTGCCGAGCAGTGGAATAGATTATTTAGGTATTCACGCATATCAACTCCATAATGCGGTGGAGCTCCATCTTGTTAATACCAGATATCCTCTGAAAATAGTAGAGGATTTGTGCGGTTTGGAAATAAACAAAATAATGCTGGAACAATTTCCTCGTACAAAAGTTGTAAATAACGATAAGCGTTCAAAGTTCCCTAATAAATTATATGCTGCATACATTTAATTTTGGGATACTGCATGCGATATTAATCCATTCCAATGAGGATATCTAATCACGATACAGCCTAATTTATTTCTGCTAAAAAAAGTGTCCATGGTAACATCGAAATACGAATATTCTTTATCAGCTGTATCTGACAAAAAGATGATAATAGCCAACGCTTTATTTCAATATCTCAAGTGGCACACCCACCAAACTGTATATCATTGTATGTAATTCTTGAAAAAGTGTCTATCCGAAAATATGAAAAAATGCAGGGTGATCCATTTAAAAGAACTACCGATGACGTCATATCTCGAAACATGTGATAGTTGTTATATGTTGAATAAAAATACTAAAAACTTTTCTTCAGGTTATTTTTTAATGGAACCCATAATTTAGCCAGAAATCAGGTGTTCCCACACATTTGCCTGACCTTGTATAAACACACTTGAAAAGTCCACGCAATATTTTTTCAGCGATACCCCGGTTAGAGAACTTCCTTTTGTACATTTTGGACAGTAATTGATCATGATAAAACTTAATCTTAATTATTAAAACTAGCAATTTCATTTCATAACTATTTCGGTAAACTTGTTGCCTAATTTGTTTTGTGTTTGCAAATAAATAGACATCAACTGAAAAACAAAAATGATGGTCTCTATGTCTAGACGTGAAGATTAAGGAAGCAGTTAAAAATAAGGTTATAATATGTCCTTTACGTTACCTTGAAGGTCCTATATTTTTGTTTATTGTTTGTATGACGTAAGCCTAAAGTGATGGTAAATATGTATTTTAAATTTCCAAACATAAATATGAGCAGCATAAAAACAAAATTAGGATTAGATTAATTTAATAAAATCTTACTTTACTAACACAAGCTGTCTTTTGGTAGTTGTAAATTGTTTTTTGGCCGATCATTTTGCGCACCGCGAATTTTATTATAGAACCGTAAAATCTACCACATTATCTTCGATCGACCGATTCGCGCTCTCTTCTATAATAAAATTTTAAAATCACATCCTAACATAATATAAATAAAACTAATTTAGGAAAAAACCAAATGATTATAATGAATAAGGAGTAAGAAGTATCTAATTTCCGCCCTCAACAAGCTATGTTTCTGAGCGCGACCGCAATTTAAGGATAATCATGCGATAAGGATTAAGGATAATGGACGAGAAGATATTGTTTTTGCAGTATCTTTTTTTGTAATAAAATACTGTTGTTATTCCTACTTTCGCTTGCACTCAATTTACTCACCTACCTGATATTCTCACCCACCCGCGATCCATACATCAAACCCACCCAAAATCTACCCCTTTTCTTGAAAAATCGCATTTAAACTCCGGAGGACGCCAACAATTCATCCGGCAGCATTTCCTGTACACCAACCAAATTTTTATTTTACTTTTTCACTTACAATTTCTATTATATTACATTAATTTAAACTTAATCTTACAACAATCTCCATAACTTCAAAGTGTGATTTTAAAATTATAGGTTTGTTCGAATACGCAGTTCGCGAACGGTTCACGATCATGTGAACCAATCAGACAACGCATTCCAGTTCGCGACGACTCCAATCTGTTCTCTGATTGGTTCACGTGATTACGAACCGTTCGCGAACTGCATGTTCGAACAGCCCTATATTAAGAAGAGACACGAATCGGTTCGATGGAAGATAACGGGTAAGTTTACATTTCTATAATAAAATTCGCAGATCGGGCAAACGCCCGTATCGTAAATTTTATTGAGGGCAGATTCTAATATTTTCTTTGCTTGAAGTAAGTTATAACTTGCACATAAATAGTTATTGTAATATTACAATATATCTCTTTTTAAGAGAATTTATTGTATTCAGTTAATCATGCCCTACACCGTAAAAAGACACTGTTAAATTTTCATAAAAAAAATAAAGGATATTACTGTTGCAATCAGTGTCACATTAAAACAAAAGCACACGTACATGGTTTCAAGGTATAATTACAATTTAATTGTATTGTTACCTTAAAACACTATCATTACTGGAACTATCAGCATTATAAAAATACTGTAAATTGACAAACTTAATAAGTAAAATCACATACTGTTTTAAAGATTATGTGCTCTGCATTATTATTTTAGCTTAAACCAGAGAACTTACAAAATAAATATGTAACAAAGTTAACTAGTGCAAAATGTGAATTGTGTGAAGGCTATTTACTTAGATTAAATGTGGCTTGCAAATTTTCGAAATAGGCGATTGAATCCAAAGCGGTGTAGTGTTTACTCGAATCTCCCATATGAATAGTATCCGTGTATCATCCTTGGTGATACCACGTGATACCTATTCATATGGGATCGATAAACACTACACCGCTTTGGGATTCCAACTATGGTGAATTTTCCGCTAAATCTGATGTTATTGAAAGCCACGTCTGTGGACACAAATCATATTCTAATGTCCTGTCATGCATATTTAATTGTATGTGATTCAGTGAATATTGCTATAACATCTTGTAGCTACGTGCTTATATTTACATCGACTTTAGTAGAACCACTAAATATCTGCTATCTCATGAATACTTGATTTATTTGAAAGAGTGCAAATGTCAAAAAAATCCACGAAAATGAAAATATCTCAAAAACGGTCGAGTTAGGGAAAGGGAACCTTCATATAAACTTGTTGCAAATGACTCGCCAAATTCATTAGACCGATTAAAATTATACCATTCCATTTAAAATAAAGTTGATGTCAACACCCTGTATACCGAAAGTGCTATAAAGTTGAAAATATTTTCTTTAAATAGACCACAGTGGGCCATGACCACAATGTAAGTTTCAAAATCAAATTCCTGGTAGAAGTTCAAAAAAATCTAATGACCCAGTTCGGTGGGACACCCTGTATAATAGACAAAACAAAATGTACTTTGTGTAATATGTTTTTAAAAGTAACATTGTGCGAATTATAATAAATAAAAAATTAAATAAAAGGAGATTTATGATAGGAAAACTATTAATTACATAAATATATAATTTTTTTTTTTTTGCTTTTCTTAAAACACTTAAGTTTACGTAATTCCTCCCAATTCTAGTAATTTCTGTGGGAATTATAATCCCGATCTAGTAAAATATGTCTTCTGTTAATTGGCAACACTGCTAACACGTGCAATATTCAGTATTGCACGAATGTTTGTGGGACGCATATTCTCGACGGCTAAAAAGATATGTAAATCCAAATTCTCTAATACAAACAATAAACTTTTATAATTCATCTATTACAATAATAATAAATTAAACTGCATAAAATTTAATATTAAGCTTAAGTGCTTTCTAGTGGCACCGCAATGCAGAAACGTGTTTTAAAAATGCTATATGTGAATTGAGCATAACACACTATATTTTTTGCACGACCAGAAAGTATGAATTAAAACATTTAAATTAAATCCGAACAAAATAAGTTATTTATTGAGACATTTGCATTATATTGTATTAATATTTATATTTATAGCGTTGGTACAATTACTGAAATGAAAAACTGATGCATCCGAAGCATTTTCTAAGAATTGCTTAACAGTTTTATCTTAGCTACATATTTTTTAGAAGAGCGTTTTAACAGGGTTTTTAATTTTTTATATTTTGAAATGTCGATATCGTGTTTCAATACATCGTTGCTTTTAGGATTTAATAAATTTTTCATAGAATCGAAAATTTCCAGTTCTGAAAATTGAAATTTGAACAATTCAATATCACACGTTAATATCTCACATTTTGATATATTTTTTTTTAATTTGCACTAAAAATTTTAGGAAATTACTTTTAAGTACAGCAAATATTGATGTTCCAGTTCTCCTAGAATGTTTAACTTTTTTTCTTAAGGCACATAAAATAATTAATTTAAGATAAACTGAAAAAAAAACACGTGTTTAATTTGTGACCGTAGAATAGACAATAGATAAGATACTTGTAAAACAATAAAATTTATTTTACTCTACTGACATATTTATTATTATAAATAGGCTGACATTCAAATAACGAAATGCCAAGAAATTGTAAAAGTTCATTTTCCTGTTGATAATTTTTATTATCATCTGCTTATGTAAATAAATTGGAAAGTTCCTAGGTTTGATCGAAGAAACAAAAGAATAAAATTTATTTAAATGATGGTTTAAAACCTTTAAAATATCTTCAACGTCCATAAATATAATATGTAACGTTATTTTTTATATTGAATATTTATATAGAGATTAATGGACATAATATATTAGCGAGGCCCATAAAACATGAAAGCTTGAAGATATATCTGGGCAAATAAACAATTGTATCCCCTATTTCTCTTAGACAGATTTCGCACCGGAGGAATACGACATGTAATATAACAAACCACACAACCAGCAACACGACAATTAAATTAAATTTACACGGTACGTGCCGTGTTACTCGTTGTGTCGCTTGTCGTATTCGTGCCGCATCCATGTCGTATTACTCCGGTGTGAACTCTGCCTTACTTTAAAATTTCGGGTACCAATATTACTGCATAAAAATAAAATGTGATCTAAGCCGATCTAAGCTCAATAAATACAAATCGGACTACACATTGGTGGTGGTGCATTTGATCCAACGTTATCTACCTATAAAGATTATTTTAATTATGCGTGTGTTACATCAGTAAATTTTGAACGGTCAATTTCAAAATATAAGCTTATTTTATCATCGCGACAAAAGCGGTTTGGTGAGAAAACTCTTGAAACACTTAATACTACAAACTTTTCAGCAATCCTGTACCATTTCTGCTACTTAAATAAGGTAAGGGGCTTATATATAATATTTATAGTTAAATAAATAATTAATTTTGCTCTTTCCGGACATTGTATTGTATATGTTAAACGTTAATGTCATATATAAACATACAAACTTAGTACTCACCGGCGCGCAGACGAAGCTGCGCTAATAGTGGTAGAGTGCTGACCACTCTACCACCATTAGAACACAATTCTGTTTTTGTACTTTCTAACGCTAGATAGAACCTCGCATTCAAGAAGTTTTAAATGAAAAATAAACGCAATATATAATTTTTTTTCTTTACATATGTACGTAATGCAAGTAAACTATTTATAACAAGTGATTTTTTTCTCATAAAATATGATTATTGTTTAGACTATTTTGCGATCGCCTTTAATGTCACCGCGACCCCCTTTGGAGGCTTTCAAAGTACAAAATTCTTTGTTTGGAATGGTAAAGTATATTTGGTCGAAAAACTCTTCAATTATTAATAGAGTTGGGCAATTGTCCGGCGGAGCAGATACCTATTGCGACGCGGGCCTCAAATGATGTAATATAAATAAAGCAGATCAATGGTATTATTGTAATTTAGGATGTATTTATAAAACATAAGTCATATTAATAGAGTTGTGCAAATTTTTCTTGGGGACAAAATCGGAGAAAGCGGGCGAACAAACGAGCCACTTTGCGATGCATTCGCATTTTATATCACTACATACTTAGATAAAATAAAAATCTTTACATTTTATGAGAAGAGCAGGGACTGTTGTTACTGACTTGCAACTCTACGGTTCATTGCTTTATTGGAGTACATGAGTTGGAGTGCATGTTCTTAATACGTACCTGCCGCGCCGGAAAATTTGCCCAACTCTAATTATTAATACTCAAATGAATATTTAGGTGATTGTATAAAAGTATTTGAAATTAATAAAATATATCTTTAGTTTAACAATATATTTGACTATTATTATACATTCACATATTATTTAACTGAAATAAGTCATTTCATTAAATATATACAAGATTGGCTGTTTGCCCACGGCTTCACCATAATGGGTTTTCGTAAATGTGAACTTACAGGTGTTAAAATTGAACTAAGAGTTGGCTTAAAAATATCACGGATTAAATATCAGTCAAAACCATTGCGCGCCACTTGCCCCTCTACAGTGGGATTGATTCACAAAGACCAAGGCACATTCCCGTTATTTAATTATTTTGAATAACAGGTATTATTTTAAAGAAATATTTTCGTCGTTTCATACACCATCGTAACATCAATCTTAAGTTGCTATATTTAGGTAATTCAAATAAATTTTGTTTTGTGAATAATTTTTTTTCAAATATACCTCTTTTTTTTTTCGAGAAAACATGCACTCTTTGATAGATGAGTAAAAATAAATGAGTTCATTCCATTCTGTCTATTATAAGTTTCTTTAGAAGTAGCTAGGTTAAGTATGACTTAACATTGTATTCTCCGACAAAACACAAGACACGGTTTAATTTCAATTTCATGTTATTCTTTCTCTCAATTTTATGAATATATCCGACAATACTTTTTAAATTGTTTGCACAGAGATGTTTTAGTAAGATAGCCTTGAGATGGCCAATAGAGGCCGAAACATGTAGCTACTTCTGAAGACACTTATAATTAGAGTTGGGCAATTGTCCGGCGAAGCAGGTACGTATTGCGACGAGGGTCTCAAATAATGTAATATAAATAAAGCAGATCAATCGTATTATTGTAATTTAGTATGTATTTATAAAACATAAGTCATATTAATTGACAAAACGGCGGAAAAACGGCCACCTTGCGATGCATTCGCATTTTATATCACTACATATTAGATATAATAAAAAAAATTACATTTTAATAAGAAACAGGCACTGTTGTTATCACTTGCACGCTACGGTTCATCTGCTTTATTGCAGTACATCAGTTGGAGCGCACGTTCTGAATACGTACCTGCCGTGCCGGAAAATTTGCCCAACTCTACTTATAATAGACAGAATGGAGTGAACTGATTTAATTTGACTGATTTGAACTGATTTGAAAACTGCGATAGTCGTACCCGTACACAAAACTAAAGATGTGGAATGTATTGAGAATTATAGATCAATTGCGTTAGTAAGTTGTTTCTCTAAAATCTTGAAAAAGTATATAAATAGAACCATAACATTTCTAAATAAAAACAATATTTTTATAGGCGACAGTTTGGATTAGGGAAGATTATCGACGGAGTACGTGGCAATTGACTTATTCAGAATGTTCAAGAAAATTTAAATAGTGGATATAAAGTTGCCGGAATTTTTATGATCTGACTAAAGCATTTGATAGCTTAAATCACTCTGTTTTACTGAGCAAACTAGAAAGAATGGTATTAGGGGGAATGTAAATGACTGTTTAGATCATATTTAAAAACCGTAATGTAGGGTTAGAATTAATAATGTCCTGTCAGCAGTTATGATGTTCTCTGGGCGTACCTCAAGGTAGTGTTTTGGACCGTTACTTTTTTTTGCTGTTTGTCAATGACTTACCGCACAATATTACAGCTGGTGAGGTTTTATGTACGCTGATGACACCACTATCCTCCTGAGTGCACGAATAAACGATTGTTTATTAAATAAGTTGTTGCAAGCGTACACGAGTTTGATTGTTGGTGCTCAAATAACCAGTTGCTCATTAATTACGAAAAGACGCAAATTGTTGAATTTACTTTTAACAAACGCGACGCGGGAACGATGAGTGGCATTCAACTTAGCGAAATAGACATACAGAGTAAGGCAACAGCGGGATTTCTTGGATTGGTAGTTGATACCCACCTTTTATGGTCTGACCATTTGGCGATCGTAGCTTCAAAGTTAAATAAATGTTATTATATTATTCAGAAGTTAAAATCAACACTAGGCCCCAATTCTTTATTAAGTGTCTATTACGGTTTGGTATATCACATCTTTTCATATATGATAGTGGTCTGGGGACAGGCATGCAATGCGCACGGCCTGCAGCGCATATTTATAATTCAAAAAAGAATAATTAGAACAATGTATCATCTACATCTTCAAACTACATGTAGAGACATTTTTAGAGAGAAACACATACTAACACTGACCTCAATCTATTTCTATAAATTATTAATCTTTACATATGATAATAAAAACAAATTGCAGACATCTGGTATGATTCATAACATGAATATTAGAAATCGAGGACATTTTAGGGTATATTTGGCAAAAACGGAAGGTTTAAAAAAATCCCCTTTTTATGCTGGTACCTATTACTTTAATCTTCTCCCTGATGACGTGAAACAAAGCCAGAGTAGATCTTTATTCAAGCAGCGGCTCAGAGCTCATCTCTGTGCTAAATGCCCTTACAGCGTAAATGAATATTTGCTGGGTTAGCTTTGTTTTAATGCTATTTTTATAACCTGCCTTTTTTATATTTTTTTATATTTCGTGACTATTCTTATCTTTACTTTTTTTATTTTATTTATGACTAATTATGTATGTATATGTGCTCTATGTATGTTGACACTGCCAATATCTGTAAAGATCTAAAGGCAATAAAGATATATTATTATTATTATATTAATAATAATAATAATATATTATTATTAATATAATAATAATAATTATTATTATATTAATAATAATAATAATATATTATTATTAATATAATAATAATAATTATTATTATATTAATAATATTATTAATATAATAATAATAATAACTCATGCCTTAGCATCCCCCAGCAGCTTTCGCCAATTACAGGGGCCATCGGCGGCCATGAGTTATTATTACGCCTGCGCCCGTGAAGCGACTTAAGATCTTCGTCTCTCAGCTTTTGCCAAGGAGTACGGGAAACCACGAAAAAACCTTACTCTGAGAGCGGTCCGTCGGGCTCGAACCAAGGACCCCACGACTGATAGCCACGCGTGCAAGCCACTCGAGCATCAACCGGGCTAAATTTATTTTTACTTATCTATCAAATATACATACTATCATCCATTTAGAAGAAAAAAAAAAACAACGATACAAACATGCATTCATTAGAATAAAAAGTATATTTGAGCAATTATTCATTGATAAATTATATGAATAATATTTGGTGAAACAATAATTCCGGCAATAACACACTTTTTATGTGATTTTCTTCCCTTTCTAAATATTTTTTTCTTATACCTAATAATTTTTCTTTAACACTATTTAAGACAATAATTTATGTGAATTAAAGCATATTTATTAATGACAAAGAAGTATTTTTCTCAGTGCAGTGTAATTCGCATATGATTATATTCCATCACAGTTACATTTCGTTATCTTTATGTAACAGAGACAAAAAAAAAACATACATTTACGAAAGCGTTCTTTCACACCATGACCAATTTAAATCCAACGTTAATGTTAAATATGAATAATTCCAACATAATTATTTGCTGAGGAACGTTGACGCATGCTTTAACTCGAAAGACGTGCCTAACACTCGAGAGCAACAGCAGATCTAGACCGCGCGCGGCTCTATGCCTCGTTACCTGTATTCGATTACAGAATTGCGGTCAATTATTACATAACGTCGACATCGCAAGAAGTTGGATTTTTGTGTTACGTTTGCTCACGGAGAAAGTTGATCTGTTGAATATTAGCAGTCAATACGATTAAGCGCTGGAAATGAGAACGAGATGCATGTGTGTTACAGTGTTGGATATTTATTATTCAATAAAGAGGAGTAATCTTGTAGCTACAAAGAACAAGTTTTTTTTTCGTGGAATTCTGGAAAAAAAAATGCATCTTAAAAGTAAATCGAATAAATTCGAGCATAGTTTAAGGATCTTTTTAATGCCAAGTGCTGTCAAGGATTTTTAAGGATGAACGTTATATCACGCCAGGTCAATATATATACAGGGTGGGCCACTACATTCGCGTCGGTTATGTACGAAAAGTGGTAACATATTTTCAATTTTTTTTGTTAAGGGTTATACAGGTTCAGAAAGACCACATGCATTTCGAAAATTATTTTGAAGCATACAGTTGACTCAAAGAAAAGTTACACACCAAAGTTGTGAAAAATGAAATGGAACAGCCTGATAGTACAGACTAAATAAAGACAAGTTGGTGTTAGATTTCTTATGCCTAATTCAACTCGTTTACGAGATAATTAACTATTCTTCAAAATGTAGACCAAAATTTAAAAGGCATACCCTGTCATGCATATTTAAACTAGATATTTTAACCTGTATTTATTTTTTAACTAAAGCATTAAACTTGATAATAAAATAAAAGCAATGCAAAAAATTATACAGGATAAACAGAAACATACTTTTAATTTTCCCTATCTTTAAGATTGTATTAATGCTTCCTATACCTATCTGTTATAGTTTCTTAGTAATTTATAATTTTCTTTTTCAAATATTAATTCTTAGCCATTATTTTTTTTTTGAAGTAGGCTTAGACAAAGCTGCTGTTATTATTCAACATAGATAAGCGATATTTATCAGCCTAATTCTTCAACTGGCTATTCCTACATACTAATTAAGAGTCATAACTTCAGATATGCTTTTTATTAAAACGGATAAACTGATATGTTAAAAACTGCTAATGTTTTAAAAAGTGTTCACAATGATGGCCATCGTTTTCAATGCAGAGGCGTACTCTTTCTTGGAATGAGTCTTTAACATTACTCAAAACATTTGGTGTTATTGATCGAAACGCCATTCTTATTCGCTCTTTCATATTGTCGGGTGTGGTTGGTATAAACAATATTTTTAATATATCCCCATAAAAAGAAATTTGGCCTCGTTGGATCTGGAAATCTTGCTGACCAATTCGGAGCCTGGCAAAGAAAACATTTTGGAGTTTCTGACGTAGTCATTTTAACATTTAGACCAATGACGTTCCAATGTTTTAATACTTTTTAATAATTATGCAACTCTGCAAAATAAGCGGTTATGTCAGCTTTAGCCTCATCATTTGAAATGAATGATCGTCCAGGGAGTTACTTCTTCAACATTGGGAAGAGGAAGTAATCACTGGAAGCCAAATCCTATGAATAGGACGGCTTTCAAAGCACTTGGAAGCGTAACTCATTGAGTTTGGCGACGACAGCTTGAGACGTGTGAGCAGGTGCGTTTTTTGACCAAATGTGGACATTTCATGTAGATAGCACCTCAAATGATCTGTTAGTGAAGCGTAATAGTCACCGGTGATGGAGCTACCTCTTTTCAGGTATTATGTAAACACCACTCCTTCACCACACCAATATTTTAGAAAACAGTTGCTGTAATTTTTCCTGCAGATGGAATCGGTTTCACTTTTTTTGTGGCCTTTTTACCTATCGACATTGTTTCCCTACTCCAAAAGGGAATAAAGGTAATGTTACCATATTTGTACATGTACGGTCTGGGGTTGTATTCCAACTGTATGACAAAAAGTGAAGATAGTATGCCTACCTAAGGTAGGTCAAATTCCAAAGTCGTATAGATCAATAATCCTATCCTCCGTTTTACTAAAAGCACTTGAAAAGTTGCTAGATAAGTATATACGAGATACCGCACTGAGGGAGCAACCACTCGGTGATAAACAGTATGCCTATCAATCGAGAAAATCTACGGAGGGCGCATTAAACGGTCTCAATAGGCTAATTCCATTGTCACTAGAAAACAAAGAGGTAACGACAACGACTTTCCTTGACGTTGAAGAAGCATTTAATAATGTTAGCACAAATTCAATTAGTGAGGTTTTATGGAGCAAAGGCGCTACATCGAAACTTCTGCAGTAGATAAAAGCCAGAAAAGCAAGAATAGTTGCATTCATAATTAGAGCTGGGCAACTGTTCGGCGGAGCAGATACGTATCGCGATGCGGGCCTCAAATAATGTAATATAAATAAAGCAGATCAATCGTATTATCGTAATTTACTATGTATTTATAAAACATAAGTCATATTAATAGAGTTCAAAATCGGACTAAGCGGGCATTTTATATCACTACATACTTAGATAAAATAAAAATTTTTACATTTTATAAGAAAAACAGGCACTGTTGTTACTGACTTGCAACTCTACGGTTCATCTGCTTTATTGGAGTACATGAGTTGGAGCGCTCGTTTTGAATTCGTACCTGCCGCGCCGGAAAATTTGCCCAACTCCATTCATAATTGGCGAGGGTACACTGAGGAAACAATTTAATAATCATAAATAAAAATACAATTAACGTAAGTAAAAAGTTCAGCTGTGTAGGGGACAAAAGCACAGATTACTTAGCACTAGTAAAAAAAGAGATCCTAAACACTGATTTTAACAACAAGCAATCTAAATTACTTGTGGTCTGGTTCATACCGGTAACTTATGAAGTTACTTATGATAATTAAATTGAAGTAGTAAACCAAAGAATATATGAAGTTGTGGTAAGTAAAAGATTTACTTATGTCAAGTAGATGTATTGCTATGAGTGAACTATTCTATAATGGCTATCACACTTTCATTATCAACCTCAATTAATGCAAGCTATTTGGATTACTTGTGATAAGGAAACAGTATCATTAATGCACGTTCACTAAATACCCTGATTATATAAAAGGAATGGTTTGCTATAAATATCAATATACTTACCTTAAATTTGTTGTTGAACTATATAATTTAAATAAAAAGCAGTATTATTAGTAATAGTTTTATTTTGTATAGGACAAACACAGTGACTACCTGATATGAATGAAAGATATTGGTTTCACTTTAACAACAGTTTTTTTTTAATACAATTTACAACGTAATGACTCTTAAATATATTCCTTAATAATGAAAAAATGAACAAAGCAATAAAAAAGATAAGGTAAATGGGCCCCCCTGGAAACGTTATTTAGTTATTGAAATTATTGAAATCTAAACAAAGGACAAGAAATAAGGCTTTGAAATTACAACTAATAACAAACAAAGAAGTAATATACCTAGGCGGTAAACCTGCGGTTTCTGTTGGTTCTTTGCACTGGGCGTTGTCTCGGCGAGTTGATCCTCTGTCGGCGTACGTGAGGTTATGTCCGGGTGATCGCCTCGAAAACGGCTTCTTCGTCGCGGTAGCCCTAACTGCAGATGGCACTTGGACTGTCGGATCACTAGCGACGGCATCCACACTTTAACTTCACCAGCGGGCGCAGATATCATCACAATGATAGGGAATTTAAATATCTCACCACGTGGTTTAAAACTGCAATCTTGAAACATCCGATTGTTTATAGGCTCGGTACTTCTTCTTTCGCTGGGATTCTTTATACGGATGGGACCTTGAGTTAACCCACCCGGTATTTTTAATGTATTTGCGTCCAACTGGCCTACAATGGTCGTACTCCTTGGCCACTCTTTTTCGACGACCTTTTCACACGTCCGTCTCTTACTTGACGCTAGCCCGCGCAGCAATCTCGGGGACTATTTTATTACTCCGCCGCATTAGCCAATCAGGAATAATAAAACAATCACGGGGTGGCAGCAAAACTCAAATAAATTAGTTGTGGCAGTTTTACATATTTAAGAAAATACATGAGTTTAATAGCAATCAGCATTGTTGTTGCTTCTACTTAACCTGTGTTGTAGTCATAAGTAATACGTTACTAAGCACAAATTCGTCAGGTACACTGTGTAATAGCCGTTAATTAAAAGCACTATTTACGAGTAACAACTTGCATTCAGGAAACTGGGTTTAGTTGCAGGTATTACTTAACGAGAATAGTTCCAAGTAAAACTTTATCTATTGTAAATAATTTTTTATCAAGTAGTTTATTTAGTCCATTTTTCTCAGTGTACTATCTAAGCGGAGGTGAGGATGGGGGAAGAACGTCCACCGGGCGGAATCTTGTCTTCTTTACTGTGGGCTACTTTAGTGGACGAAAATCTAAAAGTTGACCACAAAGAGCTTTTACTGTCCGGTGCGCTCTGACGATCTTACAATAATCGGGGAATTCCCTCACCTTGTTACTGATAGCCGGCAAATTATTATTATCCTTATGAGTTTGGAAGAGGCAGCCTCCACGTCCCCTCAATTCTGAGAGCCGTGAAGCGGCCAAGAGTAGTGTTGTAAATATTCGGATGATTTCAATAATCGGAATACCCGAATCGGAAGGCCATGATATTCGGAATAATATTCCGATTCCATATTCCACTAGACATACTCGTATAAGTTGCACGTATTCGGATGATTTCAATAATCGAATAATATTCCGATTCCATATTCCACCAGACATACTCGTATAAGTTGCACGTATTCGGATGATTTCAATAATCGGAATAATATTCCGATTCCATTCCATTCCACCATGCACGCTCGTATAAGTTGCACGTATTCGGATGATTTCAATAAGAATGGTGATTTCAAATGGATTTCAATAACCACGGTGGAATACGGGATCATATTTCGTGTTTATTTTTTACGTAACTAAATTTGTATTAAAGTTATCTGCAACAAAAGTTTACTATTTTCCTTACTAATATATTAAGTGAATGTGACTGTGTGATTTAAATGTGCACAACGTCTATGAACAACAAACACCGTCCGTCAGTTCAGATAATAAATTTTGGATGATCAAGTCAAAACCAGAAAGTTTATTTCCAAAAATCACACAATTTATACGAATATGTACCTATATGGACACCTACCCAAAAGTTTCGGTAGATTCATTCAATATAAAATCGTTGTACAATTATAGATTTGCAATCATCCGATTCAAAATAATCCGATTCGAAATCATCCGATTCCGAATCGGAATCTAATAATCGGAATTACCCGATTCCGAATCATCCGATTTCGAATCGGATTTCAAGAATCGGAATCATCCGAATATTTTAATAATCGGAATCAATGATTATTTTAATTCGGATACTCACAACACTAGCCAAGAGGATCCTTATAGCCACCCCAACCCTAATTTAATTTAATCTAATCTTGGAGTTTGTAATGGTGAATTAATGTCTAACCTACTGTTATAAAATGTCGAAGAGAATCTGCGGGCTGACGTTTAAGTAAATATAATACTCTTAAGAAGTGCTTATTAGCGCGCACTTTTGAAGTATGGTCAACAAACGCGGCACCCGTCAACAAAACTTTTGAGGGTGGTGAAGAAGATTAGGATCTGTTTAAAGTAGAAGCGTTTCATAAGCATGTGCTACCCTAACTTTAGTTAAAATCGAATGTACATTTGGTTTTGGACGTTTCGACGCGACCGTTTCGACGCGGCCGTTTCGATGCGGCCGTTTCGATGCGAGCACGTTTCGACGCGAGCCGTTTCGACGCCGGGACGTTTTGACGCCACATGCAATACCAGTTGAATTTGATTTAAATATATGATATACAGATTTTCTTTTTTTTTGAACAATGGGAGAGAGGACGCATTAAAAATATTATATTTTTTTTAGTATTGGAAGGGACGAGAGAGGGAGGGGGAGGAGGTGACTTTTTTTAAATAATAATTTTTTTTCTTTTTTTTCGAAACATCGAGAGAGAGAGAGAGGATGAATCAGAAATGCTTCAAATCATATTTTTTTTAACAATGGACGGAGTGAGACAGGGAGGAAATCAGTTTTTTAAATGATTTTTTTTCAAACATCGGGACAAAGGATGCATTAAAAATGTTTCAAATATTTTTTTTAATATTGTAAGGGGTGAGAAAAGGAGGGAAATGGTTTTTTTTAATGATAATTTTTTGCTTTTTTTTCTGGAGGGAGGATGCCTTAAAAATGTTTCAAATATTTTTTTAACATCGAAAGGGGGTGAGAGGGGAGAGGAACGATTTTTTTTCTTTCCTTTTTTCAAAACATCGGAAGGTAGGATGCATCAGAAATGCTTCAAATCATATTATTTTTTTTTAACATTGGAAGGAAGAGAGGGGGGATGATTTTTTTACGACATTTCTTTTTCTTTTTTTTTAAACATCGGGGGTGAACGCATTAAAAATGTCTCAAATCACATTCTTTTAACATTGGAAGGAATTAGAAGGGGAGGGGATTGATTTTTTAATGCAAATTGAAACATCGGGAGAGAATATCCATTAGAAATGTTTCAAATCATATATATTTTTTTCAATATTGGAAGAGAATTGAAGGGGAAGGGGTATTAGTTTTTTTCTAAATGATAATTTTTATGATTTGAAACATTTGTAACGCATCCTCTTTCTTCCGATGTTTCGAAAAAAAAGAAAAGAAAATTATCATTCAAAAAACTAATACCCTTTCCCCTCCAATGAGTGAGAGTTTGGCGTGTGGCCCTTAGAGGGCGCTCATCTAAAGTCGTGATCTTTTAGGAGGAAATCGAGAATAACACAGAGACACGACACTGAAGAATGTGTATTTCATTCTGGAGGAAAGCTAAAGACGCTTGGTAAGCAGAAACTGACATTTCTATTCCATTTTCTGACCATGGACCATGAAAAGAAATGCACTGGTGGCATTTTTGGTTTTCACTCATCAGTGATTGGTGAATTGGTGAACGCAATGTTGTTTTATTGCATCAATGAGTTAAGTTTTTCATTTATTTATTTAGTTTACTCTATAACAATAACTAAAATTTATTAGGATTTATGAATAACACACATTGAGCTTAACCCTTTGCGATTAGCATGTCAACAAAACTGTTCATTGATGGCCTTTCTTTCATTCTTCTACTGGAGTTTACATATAAAATAATAATTCACGGTCATTCAGTAAACCAAATAAAGTTGTTAGAAAACAAAAATGGTGTCAATTGAGCAAGTGATTTTGATTTCATTAATACATTTGATTTCATTAATAATAATGAATGTATTATTTATTACTCAGTAAACTCCGTCGTTATTTAATAAAATCATTTTCATTGATTTGATAAACTCGCGTTCCTTGGACCAATTTAAATGCACTATTTCATGTGAATAATGATTTCTTTCATAGTTTAGGACCCATTTGTGGTTCAGTGTACGCGGTATACATACCTAAACCTCACTAAACAGTGAGCATAGAACATATCACAGATAATTGACAATGACTCATTTATCAAAGTGCGTACCAAATATATATGTTAGGTACAATTTATTCTGAGATGGTTCAATCTACAAATAAATTAACTGTTTTTTTGACAATGATTACTGTAACAGGTCCCGTTATACACAGAAATATGTTGGTCATTGATTTCCTTGAAGCACTTGTAATGTATGTACATATGTAAATAGAGATGAATAACACAAGCTCCTAATTGATGCCTAGCAATTGAATATCAATTAAGGAGGAAAGAAACTAAAAACCGTTGTTACATTATGCCGACAACAGTAAATTATGGAACATGACCTTCCTGACATAAAATGAGTATTTTTTTAGACACCTCAATTATTATGTTTACAGTGCTTTGTTATTATACAGTCCTTACAAGTTATTTATGTTGTTTTGAAGGTGTTTTTTTTTAAATTTAATTGCAAGTAAAGTGATTGTTGTAGTTTTGCTACTCGTACTACGTGTACTCCATAAGATAAAATTACTAGTAACTATTTTCAACGCAGAAGGATAACATATGTATTTGAGGATTTAATAAAAATATGTCACAGAAACAAACAATCGTTTCAGCGAAAGAAGCGATATATATCTCTATAACACAATCGATATATTCTCTGTAAGGATTTGAAACTTTATATTCCATGCCACAAACACATATTTGAATAAAGCTTCACATATTCATTCTCCAGAAATTGAATCATACGCCTGATAGCCTCATTAAAAACAATAAGCAGCATAATTAGGTTTTGGTTGTACAGCAAGAAAAAAAAAGTTTCCGCGTAGCTTGGTAGTAAAGAAAAATATGACATGAACGCATTTTTTACGGGATATATTGTAATATCCGGCTCTACTCAATAAAATTAAGGAAACGAATTTAGATATTTTTTTTCCGCTACCGGCAATAGACACCGCCAGATGTTATGTTTGTTTGTGGTTTTGAGATAAGATCGTAAAGAGATGTAAACACCCGAACATCGAAAAGGTTAAGATATATCTATTTACTTGGTCAAAGTATTTTTACATTCTGGATTATTAAATATTAAGTTAAATTATCTACACATATAAACAAGAGGGAAAAAAAAAACAAATGAAAGGTTGATTTGTTACAATTTTTTTACTATAATTTAGCTAGATCAGATTGTCAAAAATTAAAATAAAGTTTAATGTCGGAATTACTTAATAACTGTACTTTTAATTAAAATATCTACAACAGAAAAAAAATGTTCTAAAAATCAATACCTCATGTTCATTATTATTGGTAAAAAGACAAGTGCTTTCAAAAAAATATGAAATATAATAATAGTAATCTTGGGACCATATTAAAAATATTACTCATCGAATATGACATAAAAGGGTTCTACTGCTTGATGAATAAATTCAAATAGAAGTAGAAAGTAAGACGGGGTAATAAAACAGGAATATTCAGCAAATATTACGTCTGCATTTATATCTATAGCTTCAATTAGTAGAGAAGGACCTAAATTCTATTATTTACTATTATTATTATTAATGATCACTAATTTAGCAGTGATAGAGCAGTGCGTAGGAGTTTGCCGCGTTGTGTAAAATATTTCCAAACTATTAATTTTTATAATTCCTCTTATAAAACACATAATCACTAAGAGATACTTTTCATTCTCATTTAATATTCCTACATTTAACTCTGAATAGTTCAATTTCATACGAATTTTTTGAAGGTTTATCTTTTTAGCAATAGATAAAGACGTATTAATAATTGAGAAATAGTTGGGATGCTAGTCGTGGTGGTGATGATAGTTGATAATGTTTGATTACGGTAGTTGATATTGGAGTGTATTTATTTTTTTAACGATAAAATTTTTTTTTAACTATTCGCAGTCGAGATGTAAAGTAAGGAATCTTTTTAACATGAGGGTTAGAGATGAGAAAAATCAAAAAATACTATACTCAGAGGCTATTATCAGCAGAGATGAAAAAACCACCGATTTCAACGACCACTCACGACGTTAAGTATGTGATCTACATTATGCGCGCGCGATAAACAACGTTCTCAAATTAGCTTTTTTTGTCGCTAGCTGTATTAAAAATCTCTTGTATCAAGTAGGCAGTTATACACCTTTGAATTATAGTAGTTTTTAGAATCAGATATAGCTGTTTTGATATCAATTAAATACCTCGGTTTGTTGGAGATGCGAGAAAAAAGCATACACTTTGCAATACATACCAAGAGCGCACTTTCGACCTGTGGATATGATAAAGGAAGGATGAAAACTATGATTTCTATAGTTAACAAAGTCGAGAAATACGCATGCTATGCTACTGCGCAGTTGTGTCAGATTTACGCTTCGATATACCATCTGCAATTCGTATGCTATCGTTGTATAATGGCAAGCACTCAAGGTTATTCTCTACCCTTGCCTAACTAATATTAAAGACATATCGTCGAAATTAGCAGTTAAAAATTAATTAATCTCATGGTAAATGAATAAACAATTAGGAAATACTATCATTTTTATTCTTATTATCCACAAATAAAAATGTCCTAGTGAAAACTATCAGTGATATCGAAATAAGTTTGTGAATTAGTGGAGTGAAATCCTAGTATGACATTTGACATTGACATCTAGACAAATTGCTCGCGAATGTAATATTAGTAGTGCAACTGTTTTAAACCTTTTGCATAACAATAAATATCGATCGTACAAAATTAACACATCCCAAGCACTGTTACCGGACAATTATTGTTGTTGCATAGAATTGTGTATTAATCAATATCCATATTTTGTCAATAATATATTATTTACCGACGATTAGAAATATTTTATTTACTATTGTTAGATTATTTAGAATCTGTGTTTATTTTATTTGATTATTGACTTTTAAAACGTTTTTTCATTGCTTTTTTTTGTTTTGATATTTTTTATGAGTTCTGTCATTGTATTTTATAGTTTACATTATCTAATGCTTCGATATAAAAATAAGCATGAGCAGAAAAACAAAACGGGAATGAGATTTTAGTTTAATTGAATGAGTATTGTCTTGTTATCTCCTTTTTCACTAACAAATGTAATTTTGATTTATTTTACTTTTACAAAACTTCCATAAATCATGTTTACAATAACTCGCTTAGACAATTGGTTATTAATCTGTTATTCAACATCAAATGCAAAGAAAAGGAATATAAGACTCATTTTATTCGTTGAGCTATGACAATTTGCCGAACGTTAATTCTGTCTGCGATCTCGGTGCGCAGGTACTAGGTATGTAACGAATACCCGTAGAGTGGGGCAAATTCGATCGCATGGGTAAAACGATCAACCTGATTTTACGGCAATTTTTAGTCTGGCATCTATGGAAAGGAGTAAAAGTTTTGCAAACAGTCATTTAATAAACTTTTTATAACGTAGAATAACTAACTGGCTTTTTAAGTATTGCCATTAAAGTTTCCTGTGTTAAAAAAATAATTTCCGATGGAATGACAACGATAATATTTCCTACAACGGAAACAAACTACTATGGGGAATCCACTAGGACTAAGCGATTTTCGAAAAGGGATATGGTGAAAAAATCAATTGTCATTCATTCTTCACCGTTTCTTTTTTTGACTTTATAAAGTGTTGGAATAACAACAGAGTAAGGGGAAAATTAAACACCTCATTGGGTAATACCGATCATTTGAAAAGTAAAAAAAAACCAAAGAAATACTCATAGCCAACGGAGAAATATGACATATCATGTTTCTAGGTTGGTTTTATTGAAAATTATGGAGAAACTTAAAAAAAAGTATGGCCTTGCGGGGAGACACGCAATATACCCCAAATACTCCAAAGCGCTATCAGGACAGTAAAATAGGGCATTTCATCCATTATGTAAGCATCAGAAATAATGTGGTACATATTCATTACCCTGTAATTTGGCGAAAGCTGTTGGCGGATGCGCAGGCATGTGAATTATTATTATTATTACTTACTCATTATACTTCAGACTCCTTTAAGAACCCGTGTGTTCTAAGGAAGAGAAAAGATGATTTGTATTTCTCCAAGTTGACGAGGAAATTTTGTATTTTCCAAAAACCAAATTATCCGCTGGTCATAGCAGGGGAAGCTACGTTTTTGAACTGAGAGGGAAGCGCGTTGAATGAAATTTGTTTTAGTTTTAGTTTATTGAATTATTATAGTTTATGCATTATTTATCTGTTGCTATTTCTTAATACATATTTTCTTTATTTCCGTAAGTTTCCTTTTTTAAATTCAAATTTTTGTTATTGGATTTACCTCGGTAGCTTTTAATCGGTTTTTATAAGAAAATAGATGGGTGATTGGAATTGCTCCCTATTATGGGCAAACCGATTCACGCTTGATGTAATTAAAAAAAATAGTGTTTTAATACGTTGGGTTAATATACATATGGATGTGTTAGTTAAAAGACGTATGATTATATATATTTTTTTCATTTTTTTCGATCAGTAATAAATTGCAGCTCAGGAATAGTACATAAAAGCTGATCGGAATGCCCCACTTGTACGGTACGTGATTTAAACATGAATGAAATATATGGCAAATATATGCAAATATAAC
>RXPK01000284.1:50670-80366 GCA_004143645.1 Protaetia brevitarsis | reverse complement strand
ACCTATCTGTACAATAATCGATAAAACGAGTATGATATCGCTGCACATTAATATATCTTTTTATTAGCTATTTCTTTTTAAAAAACTATTTATGATTTAAATATACAAAAAGGTTAATCTTAAAAACTAAACTTATGTCTAAGACGACTCGAGCGGGAGTGTGTGAAAAAACATCGTTGAACAAAAGCACGGATTTTATCTTATCGTAGTTCTTAGAAGTTAATCCACTGTACTTTTTATAACTACGCAGTTGTACAAAGTTAAGATTAAGCATAATTGGGGATGACATAATTATATGTATTTGTCACGGGTAGTAGAATATAACTCCTCCCTAAAAGATGGACCTTATACACTAATGGGGTAGAAGGGCCTTGATCCTCTGCCGATCTCTTCTGTATTTTCGTTGTTCCATCCAATTTCTTATAATCAATTTACAAATATTTTTCTAAATAAAAATTTATAACATAAATATAATATTATTACAATTACAGTAATATAACAGACATTGTCCAAATGTTTGAGATTCAGTATAATTGTTGAACATTGGATCCTTTCAATTTATTAAGTTTTCTTCTTTTAGTCCGTTGCAAATTATATAAAACTTGCCTTATCTAATTGTTAAAGGACAGTGGTGTCCATTTTAAATCTGTGCAATATTTATATAAATGTGGGTAACAAACAATATGAAGATATAAATTAATTAAATTTCCTTATAATTAGAAAGTTTTGTATTCCAATTTCAAAGCTACAATTCTGCTGGAATGGTAATAAAATAATTTCCAATTAATTCTTGATAATCTTCTTTATGACAATTTAAATGAACTTTATTCTCTAGGAATTATTATTAAATAATGAGCGTTATCAATTTCTTCGATAATCAGTTTCTGTTACAATAGTATTTTCTTTTTGACATGCTTTATAGTTCTGAGTTTAAATGTAAAATTTGAAATATACAATCTTGTTTAATTAAGCCCGTTTAACAACTGATTATGTTTACAATAGTAATTTGTTCCAACGTCTTTACATTCTTCATTTAAATACATATAGTGCGTTCGTTTGCGATAAAGTAAGGTGCTTTGAAATTATGGTTGAATATTAGTATTAGGAATTGAATATAAATGATAGTAATTAAAGTTTCTGGTAATACTACCGGTATTGAAAAATAAAAACACAATTTGTGGCATCAATATATAAAGCTTTAAATCCATGACATCATAATATTTTGGAATGTTTTCCTTAGTTAATGGGATAATCATTTGACTTTTATCTGTTTCAGATTCAATTTGTTTTAGAATGCTTTCCCAATTCTTTTAGTTTTATTATTGATGAATGTACTGTATGTAATCTAGCAAAAGTTATTGCATTTTCTAATTCCGTTAAAATTTGTATAATAGTGTTTAAACTTAAATCCATTTGGTCCATTATGTTTCTTGCATTGAAGAAATTAAAGAAAGTAAAATATGTTTTGTTTAAAGTGTTACTTATATTATTAATTCTTTCTTCGATTATTTCTTGATCATGATTAATTAGTGATAATGTTTCATTAAAAGTTTCTATAATGTGTGTGGATAATGAATATTTGCTGATTTACAGTTTTAAAAATCTTTCCTTGATTAGTTTTTCAAATCATTAATCATTGTATAATATTTTTCGGCGTCTGAAGCGTCTAAGTTTCCGGTTATTGCTTTTATTATACTACCGAGTCCATCTATTAATCCGCGTTTGCTTCTTTTTAAGGGCATTATATTATTTAGCCTTTCTGTTGCATGATGTAATTGAAATATTATTGTTTGTTTATAATTATTTAACTCTCCGGAAAATGTATCATTCATTCCGTGATTAATTGATAATATTAATTTTTTAAATAAACGTTTAATGGCATTCAATTGCATTTCAATAGGATGCAAATCGAAATAATGTATAAATGTTCTTGAGTATTGATGAATTTTTGCAAGGCCTACCTTGAATGGTAAAATTCCAGGATTGTTCTCTAAATTATCTAATTTGATTGTAGAGTAGTCGTCACACTCAGTTGGTGCTAGTTCATAGCTAAAATAAAATAGTCGTCTTAAGGTATAATAAATAAATATATAATAAAAAAAATAATAATGTAATATTACTAATAAAGGTAATAATAATAATAATATAATGAATATAAAATTATATAGTATAATATTATAAAATAATAAAATGTATTTCAGAAAGGATATCATTTCTTTTTACGTTTTAATTGGTCTTTATGTATTTGTATCCCTTTCTGTGTTATTATAACTTTCTCTCTATCTTCCTCGACAACTTGTGGGTTATACAGATTCGAGGCTTTATTTCTATTTGGTGATTTATTATAAATCGTTTCTCCTTGTAAATATCTCTGCTGCTTCTTCTCGCGTTAAATTTCGATTTTCGATGATTTTACCTTTGTGTTTGTAATTTTTCATTAAGATGTCTGTACATCTCGCGTGTTAAATCTTTATGTGTTTGACAATAATCGGAATATAGTCTTTCGTTTAGGTTTAAATTTAAAGGATCATCATTTTCAATATGACCTGTTATAATTTCGATGGGTTTCTTTTTCGTAACAGAGTGTATGCTTTATTATACCGATAATGCTATACTTCATCTAGTTATCGCGTTTTCGTTAGGGAATTTATTTTTCAATATTCTCATGTGTTCGATGAGTGTAGAGTGTACTCTTTCGATCATGCCATTCGATTGTGGATGACGAGGAGTGCAAAAATGAATTTGTATGTTATGTACTTTAAAGAAATCTTGTAGAATTACATTTTTAAATTCAGGACCATTGTCTGAAATAATTAAAGAGGTAAATTATGATGAGAGATAAATTGTAAAAGGTTATTGGCATTTCTACCGAATTGCTACCTGCAATGGGGTATGCTTGTGTGTACTTAGAAAAGCTGTCTATTATAGTAAGAAATTTTTGTTTTTCAATTTGAAATAGGTCAATGTGTAGTATTTCGAAAGGTTTCGTGGCTGTTGGTGTGACATTAAATTTTACTTTAGGAGGGTTTCTATCATATTTAGTAATCTGACAGGTTTCGCATTCATTAATATATTGTCTAATTGTTTCTTCATGTTTGGCCAGTAAATAAATTTTCTTTATACGCTCTTCAGTTTCGTTAATACCTCTATGGTTGTTTTACTTTCGTGATACATTTGTATTATTCCTTTTGATCGTCTTCCCTTTCGATATCTCTAATTTATTATTACATTTGTAAAATTTATAAGAAGAGGTAAATAAAATTTCGTCTTACTACTTCACAAAATGGTTCATATATGTTTTCGGGTTCAAATAGCATATGATATTTAATATCTGGTACAATAAATGCTTTTATAAAATCAATAATATCTTGATTGAAGTTATTTTTGGAAATTTGAACAATAATTCGTTGTTTATCGAATATCTTTATTATTTTAGGTTTAACTGGTGAATGATAGACATACTGGAATATAATTTGATTTGAGTTAACGTTTAAAGGTTTATCAGTGATTGGAATTTCAACAATTAAATTTTCAGAGTGATTAGTATGAACTGTTTCATTTTCATCATCTGGGATTTCTATTATTCTTTCCTCTCTAAATTAACTTGCATAGATTGATTGTCGTCTGTTTGTTGCTATTTCTTCATTAAATGTTTGAATGTAATTTTCTAATTCATTAGTATTTAGTTCTATTCGCGATAAGGCGTCTGCGTTTTTATTATATTTTCCTTTTTTATAAACAATTTTATAATCATACTCTTCTAAACGTAGTTTCCAACGAATTAACTTTGAATTGGGTTCCTTTAGAGGAAATAACCATTGTAATGGCTTATGGTCTGAAACGATTGTAAATCGTCTACCGAATAAGTAAGGCCTAAAGTATTTGGTTGCCCAAACTACGGCTAATAATTCTTTTTCTATAGTGCTATAATTAATTTCTGATTGATTTAAGGTACGGGAAGCGTATGCTACGGGTAAATCTTTCCCTATATCTCCCTGTGATAGAACAGCGCCGATTGCATAATTACTAGCGTCTGTCGTTAAATAAATCTTTCGTAAAATCTGGATACTGAAGTAAAGGTTCGTATTAATAATTTCTACACGTTTCAAAGCATTGAATGAATTCTGAGTTATGAATTATTTGTGCCGCTTTCTTAAGACATTTCGTTAACGTTTTGTAATTTTTGCAAAGTCTCTAATAAATTTACGTAATAACCTAGTAATCCTAAAAATCCTTTAATTTCTTTGTTGTTTTTCGGTATGGGAATAATTTTAATACACGCTATTTTATCTGGGTTAGGTCTAACACCGGAAGGGTTACTATATGACCTAAATATGCACTTCTTTCTTCAAAAATTCGATTTATCTAGTTGTATCTTAAAATTTGTTTCACGTAATCTTTGGAAAACTTTTCTAATGTGATTTATATGCTCTTGTAATGAAGTTGAAAAGATAATTATGTCGTCTAGATAAACTAACACGTATTCGTTTTGTATACCTCTTAAAATGTGTCCATTGTTCTTTGGAACGTTGAAGGTGCGTTCTTTAAACCGAAGGGCATCCTTAAAATTCGTAATGCCCGTTCTCTACATTAAAGGCTGTCTTTTCTATATCTGGGGGTACATTTTCAACTTGTGATAACCGCTCGCTAAATCCAAGTGGTTAAAATAATTACATTTTCCTAATTTATCTAAGACATCGTTATGTTAGGAAGTGATATTTATCATCTATAGTTTTTTCATAATTTTCCGATAATCTACTACAATTCTCCATTTCTTTTTTCCTGACGCGTCCGCTTTCTTAGGACTATCCAAATTGGTGATGACCACGGTGAATTATCTGGTCTAATAATATTTGTTCTAGCATTGAATTAATTTGTTTATCTACTTCTGGTTTATGTATAAATGGGTATCTATATGATTTTGTATAAGTAGGGGTTTCATCTTTAGTTCTTATTTTATGTTTGACTTCACTTGTGAAAGTTAATTTTGTGTTTTCATTATAAAAATATATCACTATATTCTTTACAAAGTTTAATATGGCTTGTTGTTCTTCACTGTTCATGTGATCAGTACGTATTTTATTATTTAGGTTTTCGGTTTTATTTCGGGAACATTCAATATTAAAAATTTCAAATTTTTGTTTATCAAATCGTGTAACGCGTATTGTTCCTTAAAATTTAAATTAATATTCCTATCGACTTATTTAATATTCTATATATGCGTAATGATTAATTGCTTTGTATTGTTTCGGGAATTTCGCAATCTTGAATTTGTATTTTTTAATTAATATTTCACCATTTTTTACGTTTTACAGGTATTTGTTTTACGTGTTTCGTATTAGAGAAAGTTGAATTTGATGAATAGTAGGTTGTCCTGTTGTTTGATATTTCATTATAAATTCTGCGTTAGGCGTACTTAATTTTGAATTAAAAAAATCTAATCTTGCATTTAATGCTTTAAGTATATCGCATCCGATCAATCCATCAAAATGATCGTGAAAATGAAATATATAAAACTTAAATTCTAACGGTTCAGGTAAATAAAATTCTGGTGGTGGTGGTATAGTCACACTTGTATTATGGTTGAAGTTTTAATAATGCAGTTGATACTGTGAATGGATCATTTCAATATAATTACAATAATATTTTGAGCAACATGTGGATTAAGAAAGATTTGGAAGCTCCTGTATCTACAAGTAACTTCATTGGAGGATTATGTATTTAATGTAGGGTAATTGTTTTAGTTCGTCTATGTTATGTAATTCAATTATGTCTCTGGATTGTTTGAGGCTTGTTTGTAAAAATTTTCATCATCATTATCTTCTATTTCAAATGACGTAGACGGGATTGCATCATATTCATAGTTATAGTTATCGTTATCATTAATATATTCTTGACATTCATAATTTGTTGGATTGTTTATACATTTATTAGTTGAGAAAATTCCTGTTCAGAATATCTATATTATTGAACTGTGATCGCATTGGGGTTGATGTGCAAATGCTCATCGGTGTTGTTTTCTCGTATCTATTTTGTTCGGATTAGGTTCCATACATTTGAAGGTTGTTTTTTGGAAAAACTTGTTTATTAGTTAAAAATCGTTCCTTACTGGTCTATTTTGAATATTTATCGTTGACTTGGAAATTGTCTATTTTGATTCTGATATTGAGGGTTTGATAATATGTATTTTGATATTGCGGATTTGAATATCCATTGAATTAGGAATTTGATTTGAATATTATCGGTTTATTATAATAATATAATGTGGTGGCTATTGTGATTAAAATTATGTTGTACTGGTTTTGTACTGTTTAGGTACATTTTGCAACTGTGAAATATTTCTTCGGATATTATATATTGTATTGCTTCACTTAGATCATTAGGTTTCATTGCCCTAATCATACTGCCTTAAGGTTCTCTTAACCTGCTAAAAATGTATTTAATGTTAAATTTCTATAATATGTTCTTTTCGATGCTTTCGTAGCAGCGGGTTCATGAATATTTATATACGTAAAATTGTTTGTAATAAATGTAAACATTTTTCATAGAATTGGTGTGGATTTTCACCCTGTTTCTGTCTTAAGGACACTAAATCTCTAGTTAGAACACTTTCATTCCTTTGATCACTAAAATTACGGGATAAAACAGTTTTCAATTCTAACCAAGATGTGATGCTATGAGTATTTATTACTAATCTAGCTCTACCTTGTAATTTGTTAATTATAGAATTAATAATATAAGAATTTCTAAAATTAGTGGATCATTTTGATCAAAAAATGCAGTAACTAGTTGTTCACTAATACTTAAAAATCTACTTAATTCATCGGCATTTCCACTAAATGTCGGAATGCATTCTAAATATTTTGGTTCAAAATTCGCCATTTCGTTTATATATATATATATTATTAAATCGATTTATGATTTCGTCAATTGTTTCACTCATATATAATTAAAAGAATAATGTAAAGACTTACAGAACTATTAGTATTAAGAATAAAGGCTTCATTCCGCGATGGAAGAATTCCTTGGGTTGTTTCACGCCACCGGAGACCTCGATGGTACCAGTTTTGTTTCGATGTTCAAATGAATCCTCTTGTTCTCGATGAAAATCGGATCCAATTGGCTTCTGTATTGGGTCAGTGTTACCAGGTCCAAGTAGTTGGAAGTCCGTGATTTCCACTTTCGCACAATTACAGTTCGTTTATCACTTGAATGATTGAAATCAACACAAATTTACGATAAATTTGCAGCGATAAAAATCCGAATGACTGCGCCAATTATATATCTTTTTATTAAGATATACTTTTAAAAACTATTTATTATTAATTAATACAAAAGGGTTAATCTTAAAAACTAAACTTATGTCTAAGACGACTCGAGCGGGAGTGTGTGAAAAACATCGTTGAAACAAAAGCACGGATTTTATCTTATCGTAGTTCTTAGAAGTTAATCCACTGTACTTTTATAACTACGCAGTTGTACAAAGTTAAGATTAAGCATAATTGCGGGATGACATAATTATATGTATTTGTACGGGTAGTAAGAATATAACTTGCAGGTACGTTATTTTATAAAAAAAAAATGCTTTTTATGTTGATTTTTGACAAATACATATTGGCAAGAAATTGCATATCACACTAGGCTTGGGGTAGTCATAGATATAAGGTTTGTTCGCTGGTGCTACACTTTCCACACTGACTCCTACTTAAAACAGGATAAAAGATTTACTCTTTATGCATCTGAGAAAGAGATAATATGCACCAGTGTAATTGGTGTAACACCAGCGAACAAACCTATAGTAACTTGTCAATATACACAGATTCGTTTTTGCGAAAAATGTATAAAAAATTAATATGAGTGCGAATAAAATAGTATATTATTCTCGGTGGAAAGGGTCTAGCCGGTTAAGCATATGGAAACTGCACTCGCATCTGATGAAGGGTTATTACCTTGATTTTATTGTTCTTCATCTAAAATAGCCGTGGAAGGTGGACAATCCTTAACGTATTTTTTTTTTCAGTACCTATTGAAGATATCTTTATGAAATTTAAACTGTACTTTATCCAAAACTCATTATAATATATTTTTTTCAGAATTTTTGTGACACTGGAAACTATAAAAACGAATAGTATATTTTTTGGGAGTGATTTTTTATATAGTAACCCCCAAAGTGACACCTACCAAAAAATATATTTATTTGTTCATTGGTTAGCTACATGTTAAAGTTACAAAAGGGTCGAATTGGTGGAACATAGTTAGAAAAAATAAAAACCAATTATGGATATGTGCATATGTATCAATTATTTACAACAAGCTATATTAAAACTTATGAACTATATCTCTATACCTAAACATTTTTCACCTCGCATGTAATATACTATTTTTCCCAGCCACTAGGAAAGTTGCATTTTCTATACGTCATATTACGCTATTTGCGGGATGGAAAGTTTATTTCCTGCTTTAGAGAGGAAAATGATATGACTCTGTAATTGAATTTATGAACATAAATTTTGATGATTAGTTTTAATAATAATAATAATAGTTTATGTACCCTATATGATAAAATATATAAATAAATCAAAGATAGGTACAACGTAATGTAATGTAATGTAATTTAGTACAAGTATAAATTATAAAAAAAATAAAAAAACAAAGTTAGAAATAAATTGAGTAATGAAGAAAAGGAAAAAAGTTCAATTGATTAGAATAAGCAAAATAACCAATATATTGTAATGCTACAAGGTAGCATACAGTCCGGTATAAAAAAAAAATAAATTTTAAATATAATTAAATTATTAAAATCAAATTTTTAACATCTCAGTGTCATCATCATGTTCATTACTTTTTAATCATTAAGTGTGTTCTCTCAAATGCCAGATAACATGTAGGGTGAGAATTTCTGCCTGTTACAGGGTAGAAAACTTTAAAAAAAATACGAATGGATAGTTAACCCCTTAATCTTTAGTGTGACTGGAGATGGGGGAGGAAATGTCCTCTATCCAATATTGGTATTTATAATGCTTAGTTTAAGCGATATATAGAGTTGGGCAACTTTTCCGGTGCGGCAGATACGTATTCAGAACGTGCGCTCCAACCAATGTACTCCAATAAAGCAGATGAACCGTAGAGTTGCAAGTCACTAATAACAGTGCCTGTTTTTTTTATAAAATGTAGGTAATTTTGCTTATTTTATCTAAATATGTGTGATATAAAATGCGAATGCATCGCAAAGTGGCCCGTTAATATGACATGTTTTATAAATACATACTAAATCACAATAATACGATTGGTCTGCTTTATTTATATTATGATTGACTTTGTACGATAAAAACAACATTCAAGTTCAAACACATAAGATTTTTTTTTATAAAAAGTTCGAAAGGTGAAACCGTGTAAAAACAACATAACTAAGGATATAATTATCTCAGGTAAACTAAATGAGTTTACATATTAAATAACAATTGCATTTTAAATTAGTATTTCTACATTTTGCGATAAAAATTCATCATATAAAATAAATACGTTTAAAAACAAATTTTAAAATTCTCGCGTTTTCGAGACATTTATCTGTGTAGTTCTATGCTTAAAAGTCGGGTAAATCAGAATGTGCAACAAAGTGAAAATTACTGGGTATTCGGTTCATGCCGTGTATATATAGCAACCAGTAGAATTAGAACTGCCACCTTATAAGAGTTTTCCACCAGTGCTCGGAAACTGATTGGCGGTTTCATCAGATCTGTGGGTTTCATCCAAAATTCCTAACCAAACAAATTTCTGGAACGTATTAAAATAATACTTCTTATAAGGATATTAAAATTTAGCTTAGAATTAAAATAATGCGTTTAGTTTTAGGTTGAGTTGAGCGCGGAATACCTTTGGAGAAATCAAATCAGCAGGCATTACGGCAGCAGGTATGATCAGGTCGGGCATCGAACGGAGCCCTCGTACTCATATGATAAACTTTGCTTAAAAATACGCATAATTTAGTAGATTGTATTTTGTAATAAACAGGATTTTATCAAAATAGCCGTTAAATTTTACAAAATTTTTCGAGATACATCCGTCGCGGAGGTTGGCTAGTAAATGCGCTTGAATTGAAATTCTTTAACAGACATCGATAGCGATTGTCTTCGTAAGTGTTGCAAACTTCCTCAAAAAATCCGTTAATTTCACCGAAGTGAGAGGCATATAGGGTATTTAATACATGAGAATGCCCACCTCACACAATGGAACGATGAAATGTTTAAACTAAATTGGAATAAATAATATATAATAAATAATAATAATAAATTATGAAATTACCTTTCATTCATTGTAAAATGTAGGTAGGTGTGTGTACATTATGGCAAAAATACTTGTAAACATTTTGAATAATTATTATTATGTTAAATTAACAAACTTAAATTAATTACTGTACAAAGAGTATGCAACCTTGCATACACGTCAATCAAACTGAATTCCCAGCAATTTTCCCTGTCTTTTAATTGACATATCAATGCACATTAATTGCAAATACATATAAAAGCACTATTAAACTAAATTTAGGCCAAATAACTACACTGTAAAAAATGTTCTTTCAAACTGAAACTCCAACTTTGACCTGTCAATATCTCTTGTAAATGTTTATTATTTAAATTCTAATATTTCCATGTGTAGGTATCTCACTACTGATCATCTTTACTTCCTGAAGGGAACATTCTGAAGGAAAATGCCCTTGAAAAACTTCCAATTGCAGAGGTTTTCTGAAATACCTGGTTATATCCTTTTTTGGTACATAAAAGTACTAGTAACGTTACACTTAAATAATATCAAATGATTAAACCATTACAATATATTTGTTACATGTTGCCAGCATTCAATATTCTTTCCTCAATATGTTGGTTTTTGCTCTGAGTGTGTAAAAAACGTCCGACGAACGGGTCATATACGTTGGAACTAGAATACTCAGTCGAGATAAAAGGACCAGTGAATCTATTCTGTTGTCCATTATCTTCAATAAAAAGCGATCGCTGAATTCCTCTCTTCTAGCAAAAAGCGAAATAAAGCCATGTCTGTGCAAAAGATTGACATATGGTGTACCACGTTCTGGGTAAATCCCATCCATTTTAAAGGATAAACATTTCAGAAATCTTCTCTGCACACGTTCTATGGATAGGTTTAAATAAAAATAATGGGGATGCCATACGAGTGATGCGTATTCTAGTCTGCTGTGGACGAAATCAACATAAAGAGATTTTAAGGCACAAATGTTATCAAAGTTTCTGCAGGTATGAATGACGAAGCTAAGAGACTTAGAAGCCGATGAACACACAGTACTTGAAAAAGTAAGCATAGAATCGAATAAAACTCCAAGGTCCTTCACCACATCACTCGTAGACATAAGATACTGTCAGTGTTAAAGAAGAAATAACCGGTCGAGTGGAAGTAGTATATGAAACGACACAGTATTTGTAACGATTTATCGAGATGTTGAAATTACACCATTACATTAACTGGTTATCGTATCAATATCTTGCAGATGCAAAGTATCGGTTTCGTTCAAGACTGTGGTGAACATTTTCAAGTCGTCAGCATATGCTAAATCACAGTTCAACAAAAGAAAAAGATACATTATATATACATTAAATAGTAAAGGCCCCAGATTAGATCCTTGTACGACTCCAGAAGAAGTAGGGAAGATTGTGGAAGAGAAACCATTTTAGGACACATAACACACGTTCGTAAAGAAGAGATAAACTGCGTAATTTGGAGTAAATTCGTCGTAGTAGATCTGCCTTTAACAAATACATACTGTTCACTAGCAAGATAAGGTTTAACTTGATGTAGAATATCGTTATATAGTAGATAGTCAAATACTTTAACGAAATTTGATAAGATGCCAACAGCCCTGTGAATGTTGATGTTATTACATGATCCTCCTAAATAGGAGAAATTCGATTGATTTTCCACTTGATAGGAAAACAACAAGTTTGGCAGGACAAATTGAAAATATAGGTCAGGGGTATAGAGAAGGAATCAGCACAACCTCGTAGAAGAAAGCTTGGCAGCCCGTCATGACCAGTGGCAAAGTCAGCTTTCAAACGTTTTCAGCTAGTTAGAACTTTACAGGAAGCAAAAGGGCCAACTCTAAGATTTGAGTAAGTAGTTGAAAATGGACAGGATTTAGTAGGAGCAGGAGGACGAAACACGCTTGAAAATAATTCTACGAAAGCCTCCACAATCTTCTAGGGGCCAGAAAGTTCTTCGTCATTGACGATCATACATCCTGGAACTCTAGGGTTGCCTTTTTTGCTTTAACAAATTTTCGAAATGCAGAAGGGTTGTTAATAATAGTGGTCTCAACATTTTGCTGATATTTTTGGTAAGCAGCACGAGTTTCCGATTTAATAAACTTTTGCAGTCGCTTATACTCAAAATAATGGTAACTACGGCGATTTTCATACATCTTTTAAAGTGATATTCCTTCTAATGCAATTCTTAATATTTTCATTAAACCAGGGTGGAAAATTGTGTTTTGAAGAAACAATTTTTGGAACTGATAAGTCAATTATCTTCTATAGTTTATCATAAAAAGCCGAAAGTGCTGTATTTATATCCGAGTATTCACTTATAAACGTCCAATTGGTAGTTGACAAATCCATATACAAATTAAAAAGATTGGCTCTCTTGAAATTGTAGCGGACGTTTTTATTCGACGGAAACTGCGTTCCAAAATAAGTTTGATGCATGTCAATTGCAATATTAAGGGCTGGATGAGCATGGTCTTCAATTTTAGTGGATTGTGGTCATGCGCAACATCAATAGTACAGCTCATATTAGATAAAATTAAATCAAGAAGTTTCCCATTATTGTTAGTTATGTTGTTGTATTGCGTTAGTTTCAGCGTATTCATGAAAATTCTAAGAATGCCGCTTTTACGATTGTTACTATTATCGGAATTGAAATTTGGACAGTTGAAGTCGCCACGGACAAGTAATTGTTTATCAATAAGTAGCAACCATAGAGCATCAAGAAATACTTTATAATCATGGTTATTAACTGAACCCTTGTCCGAAAATATTACATACAATATTACATCAATTAAGATTTTGTAGAAGATGCGAACTACAGGAGGAAACGAGTTTACATGTAATCTGCACATGTGAGGAACTGAAGGTACTCAGGCAGAAATATTTCGGGAGAGATCTATTGGAGCCCTCGAAGGTCCTCAAGTTTCCGCTGGGCAAGATACTGGGCTTTATAGATAACACCAAGCTGCTCGAGTGGAAATAAGAGAATCAATAGGGATGGTACAATGAGCACCAAGCTCAAGTGCCCACCCTAACTTGAATGAATGAATGAATGAATGAATACATCAATTAAAAGTACCAAAGAAGAAATGGCAGTTGTATCCACAGTCACCATCATGATATGATCCTTGAAAGCTGATAATACACAGCCTGAAGATTCCTATCTGCTCGAGCACCATTAAAAGCCGGTCCAAAGATTTCTATATTATCAACATCATTTGACAGCCAAGTTTCAGTTAAGAAGCACATATCAAAATCCAGGGCATCACTAATTAAAAAAAAATGACTCATCTCGCAAACCACGAACGTTTTGGTAGAATACCTATAATATATAGCTGTCGGATTGGTTTAATTTTCCGGTTGGGAGGATTTGATAATTGTTGGTATATCAGGGACATACTTTAGTGTTATATCAGTCTCACCTGCCCCTTTCCATGAAATGAACTCATGCCTAATTGACTTACAGAGGCTTTGTTGCTGTGGAGTTCTATCCTTGCTTTCAGATACAGACTCAAAAGTTTCGACTATTTTTAAGGTTTTTAGCACGACGTAATGCCCTGTGAACAGCATCAACATCAGGGAGAGTGACTTTTGTAGGTATCTTTCTATCATGTTTTGATTGCTCATATTTATCAAGGCTTTTAGGTTGCACGATAGTTGTTGGAACTCCCAAACATTGCATTATTTTAGATACATTTTCATTATCGGCCGCAACTTGGTGTGCCTTGTTACCACCATCCCAATTCCGGCACGTTAAAGATAATAATATCATTTTTTCGGCGTTCTCTTTCTATTACCTCCTGAATAATTTGTTTAGCGTTTAACACATCTTCGACAGCTGATGATGATACCGGTATACCAGCATCCTTATCCTTTAGAAGTTTGATATCATCTTGTAAGGAAGTTACTAAGGCTTTTAGATTTTGCAAATCCTTCAATTGCAATTTGAAGTTATTACTAGAGTTGGGCAAATTTTCCTGCGCGGCAGGTACGTATTCAGAACGTGCGCTCAAACTCATGTACTCCAACAAAGCGATGAACCGTAGAGTTGCAAGTCAGTAACAACAGTGCCTGTTTTTCTTATAAAATGTAAAAAAAAATATTTTGTCTAAATAGGTAGTGATATAAAATGCGAATGCATCGCAAGGTGGCCCGTTTGTTCGTCCGCTTTCTCCGATTTTGTCCTCAAGTAAAATTTGTACAACTCTACTAATATGACTTATTTTATAAATACATACTAAAGTACAATAATACGATTGATCTGCTTTATTTATATTACATTATTTACAACTCTAGTTATTACAGGTTGTGCAAAAGAAATTAAGCTTACGATCTTTGGTTTTTAAACACTGAATTTCCACCAAATCACATGTAATTTCCTTTTCAAATGAAAGTTCCTCTGAACATACAGAACAACGAATCCTCATTATAACGAAAGTGTATGTATTGAATAAAAAACCTTAAATATAATTAAGGAGAAAAAATACAAAGGTAAAGGAATCAAAACAGGGACACTCTTCGCACCGAGGGACCTGACAGATCCTAACAAAACAAAAACAAGAAGGACGCGGACAAAACAAGAAATTAAAAGTTACATAGAGGGGAAATGAAGAATAAAACTATTTGCTATGCAATGAAAATAAGTAAATATCAGTATAAATCATAATATTATATATAATGTTATGGAAAGAAAAACAGATGGTAGGTAAAATAAAATTGTAGGAAAGAAAAATGGAGCGCGAAAAAAAGTTGGAATGTACTACTCACATCCAAAAACAAGTAAGATCAAAGTAGAGACAATACACAAAAAAAATAATTTTACTCCCGAGTGAAATCACAAATGGAAAGCATAAAGCGAAAGAGCACAACTGCACTGTTCCGTATCTCAAATAATATGCTTATACGTTTATAGTTTTACTTACTATAAATTAAACAGTCACATAAATTATGGAAAACGACGATTAAGTTGACAGTTTTGAAATAGTTACTTGTATCACTAGGCCAGAAACCACCAAAAACTACAGAGTATGGGTACGGTTTCTGGGCCGAGCCGGTAGCCGAGACCCCCTAAGTACGAAAACCCGCAAAAGATTGTTCGTGTGATACACATCATTTTTTGGACCGAGAAACTTTTGATTTGAAAATAGAAAAGAAGTTTTGACCCTAGAGAGTTGACATAACATGTTGGCATCGTTTGTGTTAGTAAGATTGAACAGTAACTTAATGACAGTTTATTACACATCTGTCATTTCGAATGTGGTGTGCCAACCTTTAGTGATATTTTTCCCGGTCTAGGCCGGATAGTTATTTACGTTACAAGTCCGTTAGTGACTTGTAGCAGTACGAGTTATAAGGTGCATCCACACGCTCGGAGTTCGCCGAACTCCGAATGTTCGGCAACTACCGAATCGTGTGGAAGCGACCGTCCACACGATTCGGGGTTTGCCGAACTCCGAGCAGATACGGGAAAATGCCGAACGTTCGGTGTGAGAGTTTAGCGTGGTAGCATTGAGTAATTGCATGAATTAGGTTGGTGTTGGTACAGAAATTATGATCCATTGCTGTCACTGCATAAATGAAACTCTTTTTTGATTAGAAACCCGGCAAATCATAAATAGTTGAAGTTCTGTCATTTTGGTTGCGCATGACAGAAACTCAATGTGAATCACGGACACCAGTAATTCATTCATTAGGTTATGAAAATATTGACAACTAGAATTACTTATGCTATTATTTAATTTCTGTTATTTTCCAAGTTTACGATGATGAATGTATGGGTAATTGGGTATATAATGCGAACAAACTCGAACAAAAAAAGTAGTTTTATTGACCTTCTATAATTTTTATAACCAACGTGATTGTTATCATTGAAACGTTTATCGTAAAAATTATAGGTTAATCAAAGAAATATTTTTTGCTCAAATTTGTTCGTCATTTTTTATCCAATTATCTACGAGTATCATACACCTGTATGAGTAATATTTACAATGAGGCGAATATGTTTGCACAAATACGATCCACTGGGGATGTATGGATTCTTTATCGCTTCAAATTGAGGGCCGTGAGGAAAGAGGGTGGTTTCTTTTAAATGATTATAGATTAATAAATATCATCTAATTTTTTTAACTTATTTGCCTCTTTATAGACAAAAAATCATATATGTATTTAAACCAGATCATCACATAACAATACGCATTTCGACCCTCTTTAGTAAAATTCAAGAAATTTGATGAATTATGAAAAGAGTGGTAAGCTTTTTAATATTTAGGATAACATTGCAATTATTTAATTACTTTATCTACACATTAGTTTTAAAGATTAATTTTTATAAAATCTAGGATCTTTAATTTACTTGAAATGCATCAATTTAAAGTAATGATGAATACTAAATTACACTCATATCAATGTCTAAAAAAAAACACGTTGAATTTATTATCTTTGACAAAGCTGTCATTTTCAGCATGCGACATAGTAATTTCAGTAAATAAATTTGTATCTGTTGCCCGCTGTCATATGTAACAGTTATTAAAAACTGTAGGTATAATAGTATGACTAGTAAGAGACGAGCTCACTAGACAGCTGTCAACAGCTTTCCCTCTCACTCTAAATACCTTCCCGAATGTGTGGACGGGTGCACGAACTCCGTCTAGCCGAACATTCGTGCGCCATTTTCCAATGCAGATCGGGAATAGGCAAACAGTTTGCCGACTAGTTCGCCGAACTCCGAACTGCCCGTCCACACGACTAGGAGTTCGCCAAACTAGTGCTCGGAGTTCGGCGAACTCCGAGCGTGTGGATGCACCTTTAGATATTGTGTGGATATTATATCTAAACGAGTATGGTTACAAGCACTGCCGGACGTGTATCGTATAAAATTTTATTTCATACTGTCAAACTATGGCTAAAAGTAAATTACTACATTTATATTAAAAGTCAAAAAATGATATTATCTTTTGAAAATCACGTCACATTTTTTCCTATAGTAATGGCGTTGCTATTGTATATATTTATATTGAAACAGTCCGGTAAGTGCTGCCTAGCTATACTAGCGACTCTGATACTGTTATAACTCATTTACCGGACTCAAATTGATTATGTAAACAAAGATATACTGAACAATATGAAATAAATTAATGGAATGCCGGCCTACCTAGGGTAATTAAAAACTTCGCAGATTCTTCCTTTGGTTTGAAATATATTTACTCATGAATTGAAACACTTGAGTTTGCTGCAGATTTAACTATACATATACATATATAGCTATCTTATTTAACCTTAAATTGCATTATATATACTTCAATTGAAGCAGATGAATATCAAATACATTTGTCAACATGACTGAAATCAGAAAAAAATACTCTTTTTGGCAGTGCTAGATTTAATATGGTGCCGATAAAAAATAAGAAAGTTGATGACGACCACAGAAGGAACCAAAGCGCCATGCAAAAATTTCTGTCGTCAGTTATTGCATGCATCATTTTCATCAAGTAATATGAGAGTTAGATCCAAGGCACACGGGTCGATTGCCACTCGACGCGCGTGCGACTCGAACTCGAAGCGATTTTTTCGCCTTCCGGCTTTCTATGCAAATAATATGAATGCCGCATACGGGTCGACTCGTACTCGAAGCGGACGCGAGGAGACTCTCGAACCTTAACGATGCAGTTGGAAACGAGCGCGACGCACGAATCGCATGTGACGACTGCAATCAGACCCGTTAAATTATTATCATTCTTTTATTAAACTATTATTATTATCATTATTATTATTAAGTGAAAGCTATAAGTACATAAAATATTATTCTGGTCGTACCTCAGGAAAGAACAAAATAGATATAGTGACCGTTGTTGCGGTACTATTATTTATCCCCGAATTTTTCTCCCCAAAACTCTTGAATACCCATTAAAAATGGAATCATTTAACATGAAATTCGTTGGTGAAGTGGAGAAACGCCCAGAGCTATACAATTATATCATCCGCGAATATTCAAGGAAAGATATTGTACAGAAAAAAGCGTGGAATAAAGTCGCTAAAGAAGTAAATTTATCAAGAAAGAAAAAAAAATATTATTTAACTTCTTATGTTTGTTTTTGATCCTTTATACAAAAACAACAACTGATATACAGCGTTAGGCAAATGTGTGGAAACGCCTGATTTCTGGCTAAATTATGGGTTCTACTCGTATTAAAAAACAACCTTAAAGAAGTTTTTGTAATATATTTATTCTACTTTGTGACATACTTTGATTTTCAATAACTATCACATGTTTCGAGATATGACGTCGCACAGTGGTTCAGAACGCAAAAAACGGGATCGAAATTGTTTACTCTTTAGTTTTAACAAATTTGAGTAAGTTTATGTTTTTGGGTATGCTGATCTGAAATTATGCATAAAAACCCGTATTTGTAAAACTTACCCTAAAATACAACCCTTAAATGCGAAAAATTGATATCACTTAATACAAGTACGAAGAATATTTTTATACAAATTATACAGTTTAGTTTGCAAATTCGAAGTATTTGTTTGTCAAAAGCACCCCTTAATGCATTGAATTTGACATGTTTAGTAGTTTGTACTTGGTTAATAAAAAAACAACCCTTAAAACATCCTCAAATTATATTGTAGAAATTTTTATCCAAAATACAAAATTAAGCCTTTTTGCTTCAGTAAAATGTTTTTATACGTGAACAGCAACATCCTTAGTCAAAACAAAAATTGAAAAGAAACAATTACATTTTATATTTTGTGAATAATTAATCAGAATCGGAAAAATATTCAGATGATATATCCAGTGCAATATCATCTTCCCCAATAACATTTACTAACTCTAAAATATCCCAATCAGATTGCCGTTTTCTAGAATCAGTTAAATGCTGTAAACTTAAATATGGATCAGAACTTAATATTAATCGACGAAACAAGTCGTCATTTGTATGCTCCCTTGATGATTTTCTCGTAAAATGTGTACGAAATTTTTTCACATTTTTGTTTTTTGCTTCCTGTGCTTCTTCTGACAATTCACCAATGGGTAAAATTGCGTTATTAATGACCGAAACCCCATGAAGTAAAATTTTATGTACTGAAGTAGGCATATAATACCATTTGTACAATTCAACTTATTTTTGTGCTGTAGGTATCTAAACAATATTTTCGAAAATTATTTACATTAATGTCAAGACCACTATTTATTGTTTTTAAAATTACTCCGAATTTATGAATTAAATCTTCATTGATCCCAGTTATTTCAGATGACAATTTAGGGTTTGCAAAAAATCGTCTAGTTGTATTACCATCATTTGTTGTACCAAATCCTGGTTTAAGAATATCAACAATAAGTCCCATTTTTTCGCGAAAAGAGTTTTGAATAGTTAGTTTCCTAGTTTCTAGTTTGGGTTTGTCCGCTTGTGTAACTTTCCACGTTTTTATATCTAATCTATAGGCTGTGTGTAACAAGCACTCAAAAAAATCTTATGTACGCAGGTAAGACAGATAAGCCAAACTGAAATGTTTCTGGTTGTTCAGGAATATTTTGTATGTATTCCAAATTGTTCATTTTTGATATTGTTGCACGGCATATATAACATCTCATACCAGAGGAATCAGCAAGAGCATTACATATTTTTCCATCAATCATAGTTAATTCTAGCAAAAATTTTATTGTGCATTTATCAGACACATAAGGTTCTAATAAATCGATTTGGTTAGATGTATATAAATTTCATTTTTAGCGATTTCTTCAGTTTCACGTACCAATTGCATTCTTAAAGGTCTGCAAAATTTAACAGAAGATAGTCGAGGATTTTGCCATAATACATGATTTTCATTGTCAATTAGCCTCAATGGCACTAAAGAAGTCATAAATATGCTGTCATCTTTTACACCTTCACTTTCAAATTTTTGTTTATATGTGGAAAACCCAGAACTACTATCAAAGCCCCACTTGCAAATCAAAGTTAAGTTTGCATTTTCAGGTTCCACCACTTTTAGAAGATTTTCATAAGTTTTATTTAGCAAATTTTGCAAACGCACTTCACATGTTTGCTCAGATATTGTAATATTTTCAGGATAAAACGTCTTTATTTGCTTTTAGAATATCGTGGTAACTTGGATATAATTTGTAACCACGTTTTAAAGCTGTTGCTCTAATAAGCATATATTTCTGCTTCGTAAAACCACCCGAGATAATAAATGATAAAACCTCTTCAGGTGTCATGGCATTTTGTTCTTGTTCGGGACTCCTCCATTTTTCCATTATACGTTTGCCTCTAGTTGGT
Source organism: Protaetia brevitarsis (assembly GCA_004143645.1). Classification (NCBI taxonomy): domain Eukaryota; kingdom Metazoa; phylum Arthropoda; class Insecta; order Coleoptera; family Scarabaeidae; genus Protaetia; species Protaetia brevitarsis. The sequence continues at coordinate 59,803 of RXPK01000284.1, read as the reverse complement.
GTAGTTGAAGTATTTTCAATTATCAAATCGGCAGCACTTTTATCTCGACTTTTTCGTACTTTCATTGCAGTAGCATGCACAAGTTCTTCCACGGAAGTACTTTCTCTGAGCTCCTCGGTTTTACGCCTTTTTATAATAACAGAAATTTCAGCAAAACTCTTTGAAGGACGACCTCGAATACTCGAAGTTGATGGTAGATCGCAGTAAACAGATTCAGGAAAAATAATTTCTTCTTGTAGCCAAACATTTTGCTTTTTTATAAAAACACTTGATGTTCTATTGAATATTGAAAATGGAAAAATTGGAAAAAACATGTGTTCAAGCCAATACAAAATGTTTTTACTTGATTTATCTTCTTCGGTAAGCCAGTATGTATCAAGTATAAACCGATACATTGCTCGTTTTTTACTTTCATTCGATTTATCATGACTCTTTTATATTACTAACCTATGAGAAGTATACACGATTATACCAAATATAATACTAGTATACATATGGTCGACGTATAGTTCCGCTGGCGTACTTTAGAGCGGCGCCACTGTAGCTTCTTCGCGGAGGCAGTTAAAAAGCGGCGGGGCAAGAGACGTACGAAAATAAGCAGTGGACCAAGCGAACTATGTACTTGATATGGATGCATTTGAGTATTACAGCTATGGGTAATTCAGAAATCTATTCCTATTGGCAAAATTCAAATTTCCTTCCAACTTAAAACATTCAAGTTTGAGTTACCAACGATTTTGTATTGCAATACAATCTTGGCCAGTAACTATAAATAATCGCGGCAAATATGAGTTCTATCCCCTGGCATATAAATAAGTGGACAGTCTGAGGATCGGATGCTAGGTGTTAGTTCTGCGGTTTATATTTATCCAAGTTATTTTACAGAATGAATGTATGTTTGGAGAGTTATGTTTTATAAATCCATCGCTATTTTATCGCTATTTAATTAACGTACTAAACAGATATACACTATAATCGATGATTTTTATTGATGATTTATAAAAATTCCAACTTTATGATTTATTATAAAAAGTTTGCATACCTATAAAATTTTCTAGTATTATGTCTCATTTCCAAAAGCAATCTGAGATTTCCTAAAAGCACCCAGTAAACCAAATTCAAATTTCCCGCAATTATTTTTGGTAACTTCAACATTAAAGCATGAAGTTACCTACGATTTTGTATTATATTAATGGTTATTTGAATACCTTTAAGTTGAAGTTACTGAATATAATTGCGGAAAATTTGAATTTTCTTTACAGGGCTGCGATTGAAATTTGTACTGTAATGTTTTAAGTTACATTTTAAGCAAAATGATAAAAAACATTTCTTGCTCGGTACGCCATCGACTATCCTATGAAAACAGTAAACAATAATTTTGGAAACAAATACGAGCTTATGTTTTTCAAACATCATGGTATTTCTGAGAGTGAATTTAAAAAAAAAATTATGGATTTTATAGATACACCTTTTTAATGTTTTCTGATATTTTTGTTTCAGTTTTTAGCAAGATAATATTCTTTCGCTGTTAACTACAGATATATTGACAAGAATTAGCAAAAAAAAATTTATATATCGAGAAACAAAGATTGTTTTAAATGTCCACTAGTCCACTAAAAGCAAAAATATTTTATTATCGCAAATAAAACAAAAGCGGTAAATGAGATATAATATGTACTATGAAAAAGTTAATAGGCATTTGAGAAAATAAATAAAAGCAAATATTCCGTGTGTAGTTTCGCTTTAACGCAAAAATATGCTTTAATTTCATTATAAAACGAATTTTAATCCATTGAGCCCATATGCCCATATTAATATTAATTTCATAATAATTTTGCGAAATGACAATTCATTTATGAATGCTCTACCTCTTCGCTGCGCGCGCAGTTAAACCACTTTCATTCGTCTCGCACCGACTCTTCGGTTATATTTTTACGCGTTTGTGCAATGGAAAATTCCACTTACGTTTAATCACGTCAGATCACGTTTAATATTTGTTTGGTCTTACACTTTTCTAAAATCAGCCTAGCTGGGACATCTACAGTACGCCAGTGGAACTATTCTTTGTCCGTATATATATTTATATTGTATTTGATTATACGAAGATATGATATCGATGAGTCAATACGGTGATCGCAATCACTGCTTATAATCACCGTTATTTATAAATCACATTCACGACTCATGACGTGATTTAAGAATTACCGTTTCGCTCATCACTAATCAGTGCCAGCAACCTAAATTTGTAAATGTACAACAAATGTAACAAAATAGTTTCCTGTAGTTTGTTACCAAACAAAAGTTATAGCGCCATTCACAAACGTCCCTTGTAACTACTAGAATTTTGTTAACAGTTTGACCTATTAAACTTACCCATCTCCTATAGTATAGTTATCTCTGGGTAATAGATACAAATGGAGCGCGGTGCTACAGGGTTACTGCCCGTCTGCGGTATTCCAAACATTGGAAAAATAGTTGACGGGAAAAAGTTACCATTTTTAGCAATATCCCTTTTATTTATATCATATAAATTTATATATGTGATAAATTATTGTTAGTAATTGTCAATATTGCCCAAAATACCCGTTTTTTTCTCATCAATTAAATATTCAAAGAGCGAACTTTAATTAGAAAATTGCCAAGATAATATTAAATACAGTGAAGCAATTTTCATATTTAGATAGGAGTAGTAAGGTGTTCTAAACTCTTCTTTTCTATTATGCTATTTTGCTTTTCTGGCATTAAAAACGCCAGTTACAAACAATAACATAAAAAATGCGTTTCGTAAGATACATATTAAGGCACTCATTTATTTCAATACACTATTAGTACAATAGTTTACTGATTTATTGTAATAGTGTTGAGGAATGTACTATCTTTAACACATTAAATGCGAATTGAAGCTCCACAAATCTTCGATTATTTATGCAACCGAAACTACAAGTACTGCGTACCGAGCGATGCATAATTTAGAATTATTTGCAAATAATTTTTAATTACTATTTCAGTGTGCTGTAGCTTCGATTGAAGACTTGCGGAGCTTAGATTCGCATTAATCTGCTAAAGATGGTACATACCTATGTATATCTTTGCAATTTATTTAAAATACGGAGCACTGTTGTAGCCAGAGGGAGGACAATTTCGGGCGAACTGGCATTACATCGTCCAAGGCAGAGGCAGACGCCCCGTAATGTGCCCGCATCGTGCCGCCTAGACTTGCCCTGTGTCGCTACGACATGTACATACGTGTGTCCGTTGCTGCATTTTGCTTTTTGTTGAGAATTGTTTCATATACATATATACATACATATATACATGCATATAAGTATAATGCGGCTACTGTTAGAAAAACCATTATGCCAAAAGAAGAAGTCTTCAGTAAGAGAAACTTGAAGTTCTATTACATATAATATTAAAATTACTTTAATATATATAGTTCAGCTTGAAAGAATTTTCTATTATTTTTAAATCAAGAGTAAATGACAGTAAACTTTGTAGTCGTCAGTACTATTCAGTGCTTGTGCAATCGTAGTCTTTTGTTGAGAATCGTTGTACGTATTGCTGTGGACTGGCACTCCGGGTTTTTAAATTCAGTGATTTTTGAGATCAATTTTTGTCCACGCTTCGGGAAGATTCTCTCAGAAGTTAATGTTTTGTTTTTAAGAAAGATTTTGTTAATTGATTTGATTGTTGGAATTATTTTAATTGTTCAGTTGTGTAAATTTAAATTCATTCAATTGTACATTTTGCGTGTACCAGTATTGTATATAGTTTATATGCTTGTATTTTCTTTGCTTTTATGCGCTGCGAGTGCACGCAGATATTGTAAATTTTATATGTATATATGCGAGGTGCGGGGCCTCTTTAAAGGAGTTCTCTGATAGATAGCGTGTAAGTACATGTCATTGTTTTATTGCTGTCTTTTTGATTTTTCATTTTGATATTAATTCTTTTGTTCCGTTTAATTTGTTATATTTTTAATCAATCAGGGAATTCTGTTTGTGATAATTGGTATTATATTGTTGTGCACAATTTATATGTAAGGCCCGTTATTATTTTGTTCTAGAAGATTCCGTGTTTTTAGTGTTAAGAGTTTAAATTTTCCGTTTTTTTTGTAGTTTACTGATTTTGATTATTATTTAATCACCTCGGGTTAGGTGAAGAAAAGCTTTGAGCTTGTATGTAAATTTCATTATTATTATATTTGTTTCTCCATGTTTAAATTATAGTTTGGTTTAATATTTTGTGACCGCGTGGATTTTTTGTGGGATCAGATTTTCTTCTGGAACAAATCTACCATTTTGTTTGTTAGAGGATATTAAATTGTCCTCTCGTAGTTATTAGATTCACGCAGGGTTTGTTTTAATCCAAGACTTTCAGTCCATGGTTTTTTTACCCCTGTTAATTGTAATTAAATGTTTTTTTTTTTTTCTTTTTATACTATAAAATTAATGAATATATATATATATATTATATATATATATATATATATATATATATAAATATCATTTTAAAATTACAGTTCTTTTATTTTTGAATCAACCATTTTAATCTTTGGGGATTTTTAAAGAAAGTCAAATTTTTGTCAAACGCCCACTATTACTTTTCATGAAAGTTACCCTGAGATCAAAGAATCTTTTGCGCCCTTTTAAATTTTTATACGCTGAGCTAGCTAAATTAATTTTGTCATTTTTAATTTCACTTTTCATATATGCTGGTACCATCAGTTCACAGCAGTATATATTACTTTCATATATTTGGCTATAAAAGAGTTCCTTTTTGCTTGCGATTAAACGCCTAGAAATATGTATAAATAATAATCGCTTTATTTTTATTATTATTTATACATATTTCTAGGCGTTTCTTACCTTTTCTACTTCGTAACTTACTTATTCTTTCTGTTCAAAGTACATTTTCAGTTATAATCTTTTTGCCATCTCCTTCGGCTTTTCTTGCTAAAGGTTTTTAAATTTTTATTTTTATATCATATATATTCTGGACGTCAACAATAAGAAACCAAATTCACAAGTAAACTCTTTCCTTTTGATTAAAATAACGTCTGTAATTACACACGCATGTCTTTAATATTATTTGCTTTATTTTAAATTGCACTAGTGCGTAGTGTTAATGAAATATAGCTTTTGCAGTAATTTGCTATTATAGAAAATTATAAAAAATTACTAAAAGTATCACGTACTGCAGCTAGAAATTAAATAAATTGCGTATTGTACGATATATAATTTAATAACAACTTTTTTAATTTTAATATACAACAGCGCTAACAAAGACCTAAGGGCACCACTGTCTTTGCATGTAATTGTATTTCACCCTTTATCGTACGATAGAACATTCTAAGTACGTTGCGCTGCTATTGGAGTATCGCCCGTGATGTTCTTCCCCTTCTACCAGCTAGCAGTACAAATAGTCAAGTGCCCGTTTATATATACCTTTATCAAGAGAGAAACATGCTTCCCTTGTATGTCGCCCCCAGAAATCATCCTCGCTCTGGTTATAGCATACAATATCCTACATAAAATAAACCTTTAGGTACCTAGCCAAACGAAGAGAAACCGATAAGTAAGTCTCTATTTTCTTTAATAATATAAACGAACAACAAATCCTAGCTTCAAGTTTTTGTTTAGTTTAGAAATAATGGCATGTTTTTTTATGCATACATATGCAAAGGAATAAAGAAACAATATTTTATTCGTATATTTAATGGGATTTATGTGAGAGTTTAATTATCAGAAGAAACCTAAAATGCATTGCTGGCATTTTGATTTAGTATAGTTCATCGTAGTACTTATAAATAACAATTTGCATTTGACAAGCGATTATGCAACCTGGCATACATGTTGTTGAAGACAGAAATTTAAAGTTATTTTCTACGCTCTAAAACTCTTTTAAATGAGTATTAAATTACAAAATTGCTTAAATATTAACTAACATTAACATAGCAATATATAATATTATGCTATATTAATTTTAAAGGACTTTTTCTGAGTGATCTATTTAATAAAATTAAAAATAAAACCGGGAAGAAATTTACATACCTGCGCTGGTCAATCCCAGAAAAATCAAAAATGTACACAATAAACTAGACATTGTGCGATGGAATACCGTTTGTTCTTGAAGTGTTTTTTTTATCAGTTTGAGTTCTAACATATATAGCGGAATTGGACAACGTTGCCGCAAATAATAATACTTACTGTTGTTATTTTCTGTTTGATGATAATACGTGGCAACGATGTGCCGTTGTAATCGATCTTATTCACTATTCATCTTTAATCAAAAAATATGGTTTTTTTAGATAAGATTTCTAACATTGCTCAACAAAGTACTTGACTGAGAGTGGCAATTTAGATATTAAACAAATCAAAACCTGCTGACCCGCTGTTGTTAAAGTTAATCCGTTTATTATAGTGACCCAAAAACCCAATTCTGGTCAGAAGGTCTGTGTTAGCGAAGGAAATATTTTGCAGGCCATTATATATAAAGATTGCACAAAAGTTTATTAAGATTTTTAGTGAAATATTATTAGTGTTAATCGGAATAGGTTTTCATCCCAGTAAACATTTTTGTGCTTCAGAAACTGTTAAAGTCCGCTTCTTTCTATGTTTGGTTTGTAACTTGACGGACGAAACGTCCAGTCGGTATGGCTCCTCAATCTTTTTCAGGCCAAACTTATTTCGTAACTAGCTTTGAATCTTAATAAACCATGGTATTGTATTATATAGCACCGTGTTGATTAAAATGGAGTACATATACATATTGTTACGTATAGTAATATAATTGATGTGTAATATAATTGTATCGAATTAATTTGTGACTACCAATAGCACTGGATCTACATATATTTATCACAGTATCAACTTAATACGGACCATTTACGAGTTTAAAATATGCAACTGAAAGCATAAATGTCAAAATACACGAGAACATACATAAAACAAAAGTAAAACAATTGCTGAAAATTGAGCGTCCAACTTGACCCCATAAACAGAGCACAGGCATATATGTTCGGGGAACTAACAATAGTTATCGATCATCAACTAAAGGACGCATGACAAAATGACGTAAAATTTTCCTTCACACTTTATGCAGGCTTAGGACTGGGGCAGCTTATTTTACTGGCGCGTTAAAAAACCAATTTTTCTTATTGAATGACTGTAGCAGTCACATGTCCTTTTTTCAATTTTAATTTCGAGTATTTTTAGCTTTTTTACTTGGGGAAATTGGTGTCAATTGTAACAAGGGTGATTGTAGCGGCACTGAAGAAAATATGATTACGTGTACGCAGCAACATTCAGAAAAGTACCTTGCTTTACCGACGACGCGTTCATTTGTGTAAATCGGATCTTGCCATGAATCGTGTGTCAAAACGTAAGTATCTACTACCTTATACTTTTTGGTGTACAAAATAGTTCATTGCTTTTACTACAGATCTGATGAAACTAAGTCATAACATGTACATTTCGAGGCTTAACTATTTTAGGTTATAAATGCAGTAGTGCACAAATCATGTTATGCTAGAAATGTCTCCTTGGTGTCGATTGTAACACAATCAACAGTGTCAATTGTAGCATGTTACAATTGACACCTGATGTTATTTTATTCGTGCGTTTAACGCTTACCTGTCGTTCTAGTAGATCATGGTCAAGCCACGATCCAGAAAAACCGAAAGGGGCCTAATCCCTCAAGCAATATATAAAGAAGCAGCAAAAAAGTTGTTGATGGAAAACAGTCAATTAGAAAAGTTGCAAGGGACTATGGTATGTGCCATGTTACTTCGTACCGTCATGTAAAATGCTTTACCGAAAATAAAATCCAAACGGCGGGATACAATCCACACAATCGAGTATTTAACGAAGAACAGGAAAGACAATTAGTACAATATTGCAAAATTTCAGTCAACTTATATTTCGGTGTAAGCTCGAAAGATCTAAGAAAACTTGCATTCCAATTTGTCAACCTAAATAATTTAAAATATCCACAAAAATGGAAAGAAACTGAACTTGCTAGTGCAGACTGGCTTATAGCATTCATGAGAAGAAATCCAGATCTTGCTTTACGGGCACCTCAGGCTACAATTTCAACCGAAATAATGTTGATAAATTCTTCAACAATTTATCTATCGCCTTTGAACGATTTTATTTTGAACCTCAAAATTTTCCCTCGGTTAAAATTCCAGAATTTTTTTTTAGAGATGGTCCGGATGGCGGTATAGCAAGTGGCAACAAATCCGGCTGGATGCAGAAAGCTGACTTTCTACTCTTCGTCAAGCATTTTGCCAAATATGCCAATTCAAGCGAAAACAATAACGTTCTTCTCATTTTGGACAATTATTCCCCCCAAATTTCAATACCAGTGATAAAGTTTTGCAAAGATAATCATATAACACTTTTGACATTTCCCCTTCATACATCACATAAGCTCCAACCCTTAGATAGGGGAGTTTTTGGACCATTCAAGAAATATTTTAATGACGTCGATAAATGGATGAAAACTCATCCATGCCATCTTCTAGCATCTACACCTCGAAATATTTCTTGCTTGGATTTCATGCACTAGATAATTTGGCCATTCAACGACAGAAATAATTCAGCGACAATGACTTCGCACCACTGTCACTGATAAACACATGACCTGCGAACGAAACTGAAGTTATTGACTAACGCGGATGACGTAGTGGAAAATGAACCCCATCAACTACAAACATGGGCCACTAGCATAAGCACAGCAGAGGACACGTTCCAACACCATCCACTTCAGCTTCACAAAATTTAACACAGAAGTTATATGACCACTGCCAAGGCAGATATGCAAAAATCGACCGAGCAGTGCGGAAGAACTAGAGCGAAAACGCTATTATGACACACACACCTGAGAAGCTGCAGATATTACGCGGCGCAGAAGAAGATGGGGTTGAATCCAAAATGGAGGAAAGACAGCAAAGAAGCAGAGGACGGTGCAAAAACAAGAAGGTCGTGTCTAGCAGCGGTTCCTGAGAGGAGAAAGAAAACTTATTGTTTAGTATGTCGCGTGGTAGTCTTTATTCTAGCAGGCAAGGAGGACTGCTATTCATGCAGGAGTTGTAGGCAGTGCTCATATCAGCTTGCACTGATAGAAATCT
>RXPK01000284.1:0-46736 GCA_004143645.1 Protaetia brevitarsis | reverse complement strand
TGTTCAGAAGAGGGCTATACGAGTCGCTATAGTAAAATATGTTTGCCTATCCGAAATACATACTCTTGAACACCTCTAATATGTTAAAGAAGGGTTACATATAGCAGGGTTCGAATCACCAAAATAATTCCTATGGGCAAGTGTTTTGTTGTATGTTTCAAAAGTTGCAATATCCTTGCTTTGAAAGTCGAAAAAAAATGTGTTTAGAAACGATAACTAGCGTGGCAGTGGAATTAGGGGCTGCGAGAATGGTCTGGATCCTGAAATTAATGTTTAAATGTGTGATGAGTGTCTGCACGTTTTGTTTTGGTGTCGCAACAGATGCGAAACGGTAAGTAAGTATTTAAATTAAGACAAGAATCTTAAGGTAATACATTGATGACAAATCTCCTTAAATAGTCGCCTTCGCATATTTTTTAATGTTCAGACGTGTGAATTACTTTAGATATCAGCCACAAAACTTTAAAATGATTGCAAAGTTTTCCTAGAACCGCTAGCTTTTTATGCAGTTTTTTATTCATGATGGAAATATTATATTTCTAACACGTTATAAAAAGAGGATGTTTTTGAGATAAGATATTTTAATATTTCAGTTTAATTTTAATGTTTACACCAATTTTACTTTTTAACATTAGTTTTGAGTTCAAACAAACAACATTCTTTATCAATTGTGTATACTATTGTTTTCTATTATTAACTGTTACTGCTATTTGATAACAACTATACTTTCCACTGCTTAAAGTTGGCCAAATTTTGGAAGAATAATAAAGAATACAGATTGTTTTGAGCGAAAATAAACTGCAATGCAATCTTATATAAGAACTTATACTCGTGACACTTAATTGTTTACTTTTCAACTCCCTAAAAAATTAAATGACACGAGTTTTTTAAAACGAATCAGACACGTAATTCTATCAGGCCTTGTACCGTTCCAATTTTTTTATTGCGTGCAATAAAAAATGCATGCAATTACAAATAGCACTTGCGCAGTTAATGGATTTTCAAATAGATGGGTGCATTTTTACTTGATTGCACGCAAAAAAAATTGCGATAATTTTCACGTCGTATTTTATTTTAATCAACTGTTTATTTTTTCCTATATCATAGATTTTTGTAAACAATAATTTATTTCTGTAGATAGTTTTAATTTAAAATTGTTTATTTCAGTTATTTGCAGGCCCGCGGCGCTCGTGTATCCTCTCGGGAAAATTTAAATTTCCCACAATTATTCTTGTAATTTCAAATATTGAAACACGCAATTACTAATGGTTTTTGTATTAGATGACTAGTTACTTTTGATATCTTCTGTTGACGTACTAAATAATTGTGGGAAATTTAAATTTTGCCAAGAAGGTTATAACTTATTGTTATTAATAAAAATATCACATATGTAGCTTTTCTACTTACAAATTCGATAACCATAAGTAAGAATAATGAAAAACAAATGATTACTTATTTATTCTCATTTAATTAAAGTGGCAAATTTTCTATGGAAAATCCTAGAGAGAACAAATAATTATAAATACTTTTTGTAATAATGGTGTACCAATACAAGTTTCATGCATTAAGTGTTTCCTTGTCATATTTCTATGTTATATAAGGAACGTTTTGAGTCAAACATCTAATCTTATTTATTATACAAAATTCTAAAAACTGTATTCGATTTGAGATGTCATAGAAAGCAAAAATTAAACCTTTACGAAGAATAACGTTTTGTTTAAGGTACAATTTTTTCAAGGTATAATTTTTAGACTTGTAATAAATTGTCAATTCATTACTTATTTTATACATCACATTAAAAAACTTTATAAACTGATTTTTAACAGCCTCTGTAATCCAAGTATGGGCTTCAGTAATTTTTTTCGTAAATAATTAAATACACGAAACATTTAAGTATTTGTAAATTATATCATCTGAACACCCGAATCATCGAATGGCTAATAAAGAACAAAAGAAAACATATACTACCCCACATCGTCCGAAAGCTAATACCCGCTTAATATATGCGATAACAGACCGCAATTCTTCTCGACAAGAGATTTATACATTCGTAGAAGTTTCACTTAATAAGCTTTACCCGGAATAATGTAGTATAAAAATTTTTAGATCTGCACACGCGCAATAGCTGGTAGATTAAAGGAGGTGTATCTTTCCATATGTTTCCTAATGGCTGATTTTCGCTGTTATGTTTATAATTTTTTTTTTTTTTTTGAGTCGATCGTTATATTTTTTTTTACTAAAAGGGTAATAAATAAAATCTTAAACTTTCGTATATATATTGCGGTCGTTAACATTCATGACCTCTAATTATAATAAGTAAACGGTTATATAACAGTGTTATTCAAAATACAGCTTAGAAGCATAAGAAGCTTAAGAGAACTTGAAGCTTGAAGCATTTAAAAAGAATATAAACAAATCTAAAAAAAGCTTAAAGTATTTTTGGTGAATATCGTGCTCTAGATAATAACATTGAAAAGTAACTGATTCATGATACCTGCCGAAATTATTATAATTGCACGTATTCTTTGCAGATCTTGCAAAAAGTCTTTCTGGCGAAACATCTGAAGTCCTACCTTCGAAAATTCAGCAATTGTACTGATTAAAATTATAATGGTTAAAATCATTTCACTCTTGTTGAACGTCTTCATGGAGTAGCATATAGTCCGGAAAAAGAGAAGCAAACAGAAGATAGGTGAGCAGCAAATGTTGGGGCTACAGAAACTGCTTATGCCTTCCTGACAAAACAACTGGATTCACAACTTAAAATATGCATCAGGTACTATAAATATAGTCATATTGAAAATGTAAATAGTTAATAGCAGTTACGATGTTGTTTAGGGTTCTTCATCTACTACTGCAGTTACAAGAAAAGCACAACAAGCAGTTAGGTAAGTAAAAGCCGCTAAAATTGAGAAGTCAGCCCACTGAAGTAACGTATCTATAAAATTGGCCAACTCGTGCTTCAGCTATACATTTCTACTTTTTTACTTAAGTTTACGTACTTTTTTGTATCATTTGAAAGCAATTTATTCAGAACAGCACCCAAAATCACAAACGAACACCTTTATCCCAATAGTTTTTCTGAAAGTTCCCGTTGCTACTCAACTGTTAAGGTCATTCTGTTGCAACCTAATTTACAGCTTAAAAGGTATTTTTACACTGAAAATGATAAATTTTCATCATTATAACTTTTATAATATAAAAATAATTACTTCTTCTACTTTAGGTACACTACGGAATAACGCATTGGGCCACCTCAATATTCATTAAAGATATTGACGAACTTTTCGATAGTTTTAAAGGGACAAAAAATTTCCAGGAACAAAGAGAAATATGAAAGTAGCATCTCTGACACCTAGCCACCTCTTGAATTTGGACTAAAATGGAAAAGGTGATAGGTATGTATTTTACTGACAAATATCCATTCGCGTATTCATTTAGTAAATGTCTATTTTAAACTACTTTAACGCCTTATTCCCTCATTGATATGAAGTACAAATTATAATCCTATGTTTGCATACATAGAAAATAATAGTTACCATTTGAACTGTTTGGTTTTTTCAATTTATATACCTACATATACCGGCTTGAGGCATATATTTATTCAAATAAACTCAGGCATAAAATAATTTAGTTCTTAGTTTATGGTATACAAATGGGCTAGTTTCGGAATACTCCCATCTTCGAGTGCAGCGAAGGAAGCAACGAAAAATGTTTTATTACAATGTGAACATAAAAAATTAAAATGTAGGATTAAATTTGAATTTATATTATTTTTATATATATATATATATATAGGATATATATATAGGTATATATATAAATTATATATTATATATAATTAAAATTATTAGACTAAAGTTAATTAACTTTCGTTGATTACCACTAACCTGAAGATGGAGGGTAATTCTCAAAACTTAGTAGCTATTACTAATTAATCTCAATAACGGACGATTGTGAGTTATGAACTACCATTAGTCATTCTATTTTTGTATATAAGAATAATCCATTTATTATCTATTATCCGCGGGGGTTAAATAAAGTATGTATTATCTTTATCCGTTAGTAATATATATAAAATAAATATTAGCAAATTTCCATACTTTTAAAATATTAAACAAGGTAAATTCTTTGCTGACTTAAATTCTAACTGTGCCCAACTCTGCTACAATACTACACATTAGTCTTCCCTTTTCAATGCATTTTTTTTTATTTTTGAAAACTATAATATGTTAAATTTGCTTTCCCAGATCAGTAGCGGTTTATCGGTTTCAAAAGAGTCAAGTCTCCCGGCCAAAAAAGATGGCAATCTAACATTCCACGCTATTAAATCCTTATGTATCACATTAGAAATACATCCGAGATGCAATATTTAAGAACTCGCAGGACGCTAATTGAGAACATGTTTGGGAGAATTCGAGGATACTGCGGGGAATAACACCAATCCACATACTGCATTTATGCATGCTCTAAAATGTTATTTCTGCATTTTTAATTTCTTCTACTGTCCGATGATTTGGAAATGCATAAATCGTAAAAGCTGACTAGAGGACTGTAGATAAACTACATTTTATACAGTACCCTTAATAGTTTACCTACTGATATTAGAACATTACCGTGCGGCAATAGATACGATTGATATGTTTTATTCATTGTAATAAAAACATTACAAGAAAACGTCAAATAACAAATAAATAATGGTCCAGTTATAAGGTATGTATGTAACAAATAAAAAACAAAAAAAAGTAAATAATCCCTAATTTGCGTTTAATGATTTGTGCATCTCGAAATCATCCAAACTATATCTGGGTTGTTACACACTGTAGTCTGTTTTTTGACCAGAGCCTGATTTTTGTTTAGGTTCTCTTAATTTTTTAGAAAAATGCGATGTAAGAAAAACGTATCGCATCCATTAAATCGAATAATACGTGTAAGCCAAGAATGTGCGTTTATTCTGTTCTTTATTCTCACTGCTTTTATGCTAATTCTCTAAACCTAGACGTCTTTCTTTCATGTCATCGAAATGCTGAAGTAGAAATCTCCCATAACCGAATAAAGAGCGATTTATATCAATATTTATCAAACAACTATTGTAAATTTGGTATGTATTATTCGACAACTAAACAATTTATAATATCACTTCACTATTGGTAAAGACAAGTTATTTTGAATCGAGCATCAACTTCGCACTTCTATTGTTTAATTCTATAATTATGTAGTATTTCAGTTTTTTTTTTTTTATATAGGCATTACTTTGTGATTGGGACACCTGTAAAGTTTTATACAATATTTTATTTAAACACACAGACTTGAATTTAAAATTGTATATGTATACGTCTTAATGTGTTAACGGTGCGAATCAAATACATATAATGAAAGACACTAGATTTGTTAAATACATACTTGGTGGTTTAGTAAACGGAACTTAAAATATCATAATTTGGTTCATTACATACAGTCGACAGTTTATTTATATTGCATTGTTTAAACGAACTGTTTTGTTTGTTATGAGCAATATATAGAAATTTTATGATTGCCGTAATGCAAGAATTTGAGAAGTTAATTCACATAGTCCTTGTTGAAATACCACATATAGCACGGTAGTGGTACAGTGTTCTCCAACAAGGATGTATATTAAGATTTAACAACTAGTTCTATATGTTAGGATATAGAAACAATTTGTCATTCTTCTGTATTACATAAACTGTTTTGTGTAAATAAATGAATTTATTTTTAAAAGAGCGTTTATTTGGAATTGTAATAGAAATCCCACAATACATTTATTTCAATAATTGAAAATACTGTATTATTGTAAACAAGCACAATATTTGTATTTATGTTTACAATAATATAAATATTTTCAATTATAAAATAGTAACAAAAATCATATATATGTATGTAAGTATAATATATTAAATTACGCGCGCGTAGTATAGCGGCGCCTCTATGAACAGAGACTTGAACGTAGCCCCCCCTCCACACGAAAAGCGTTTAAATTTTTTAACGTTAAGTTTACTATCTCGTGGATATATTATCTCTGCTTTCAGTTCGCGTGATTCTAGCGTGCATATACCTCTTGCTTGAATATGCATTCAGACATTGGACATTTGTAGGGTGTATTGTGTTGTATGGTGCCATGCTTGCAAGCATCAGCATGCAGGAACAACATTTTGTAAAGGTAAGATAATTGTTGTAGTTTGTAGTAGCAAATGTCCAAACTCTGAAACGATTGCATTTGTATATGTGTCAAATAAGGATCGGCATAATGTTACTGTTTAAACATTCTTTATTCTTTTAATAAAGATACAATTTATATTATAAACGTTATATCAACAGTACAACAAGTAGGAGTAGTAGTAACATGAACATCTTACATATTAGGTTTTGTACATCACCATGTTAGAGGTGGGTGCGTTCATATGTTTGATTAGAGATGGGATGTTTACCTACAACACCTTCCCCCTAAGATGCTATATGCACAAATTAATTTAATATTAACTATAAATCTAACCTTTTTAATTTTTATAGTTCTACCAATCTACTTTTGTTTTGGTCATAGGGTTGTAAAACTGAAGAGTTATTCTCATTAGGTGTAATACTTAATCTAGGTGAATTTGGTATTTCTAATCTTTGATCGTGTTGTATATTGGTATCAGGTTCAAAGTTAATGGTCTCTGGGTTTAATTCCGGTGCTATGGTTTCTTCGTTATGCGACTTCGAGGTTGATAATTTTATCTGACTCGTATTTCGACGAAGAACTTTCGAGTCCGATTCCCTTCTTACCCAAAAGGATCGTGGTTCTTTAGCTTTTCGTATAATCGTCGCTTTTTGCCATACTTTGTCATGTTCGGTTTTGATTGCTATCTTATCCCCCTCCTTAAAATTTGCTAATGAAATTTTTGTCGTCTTATCATAATTGCTTTTATATTTCCTCTGTTGTTCTTTGAGACTATTGTATATGCGGTTTTCAATTTTAGGTTGCAATTTTTTGTAGGTGGTAGGCATAGTAGTTTTTAATCGTCTGCTCTGTAATATTTGGGCTGGTGACGCGTTTAGGCTTATAATTGGGGTATTATTATATTCTAGTAATGATTCTCTATAATCTGTTCCGTCTTCGTGGCTTTTTCGCAGTATTTGCTTTGCTATATTTACAGCTTTTTCTGCCATACCATTACTACGGTGATAATGCGGAGTACATGTAAAAATTAAAATGTCATTTCTGAGATAAAAGAGTTTACATTTTTCTGATAAGAATGGTAAATTATCTGCGATGATGGTTTGAGGATATCCGAATCGACAAAATACTCTTGCATTGCGTGAATTACGCACTCAGAAGTTTTAATTGAAATTTTCAGTATTTCAATTCCAATGTGAGAAGTAATCAATGAGTACCAAGTAAGAATTTTGTCCATATTCTAAAAATATCAACTCCTATTTTGTTAAATCTTAGTCTTGGTATGTTATTGTGGTAATAAAGGTTCGCGTGGTTTTTGATATATGTATTTCTCGCAAATCCGGCATGCTCTTATATAAGAAGTTATATCACTAGACATGTGAGCCAATAAAAAAGTTGCCTTGCTTTAGCTATTGCTTTACTAGTGCCTATATGACCTTATGAAGCATTTATTATAAATTGTCTAAGTGACTTTGGTACGATAATTTTGTCTCCAAAAAATAGAATGTCATTTTCGACGAAGATATCATCTCTGAAATTGAAATAGGGTTTACATGCTTTGGGTATATTATTCTCTTTGGGCCATCCTTTAAGATAAAATTGAGTAATTTGGTTTAAAATGGTATCTTTTTTAGTTTCGTTTTTAAATTCTAATTTTCGTTGATCGCTCATCGGTAAATGTCTTGATACTGAATGAACTATTTCCAATATTTCAGGATCATAATCAGTAGTTTGAGACTGGATGCGATAACAGTCGCAAAATGTAGATGTTTACCTGGCACGTAATATATATTTAAATTATATATTAACAGTTTTAGTCTTAATATCTGTAAACGGATAGAACCAATTTTCATAATAGGTTTGTTCATTATAGAAACAATCGGTTTATGGTCTGTTTGAACGTCAACTTTTAGTCCATATATGAAATTATGAAATTTTTTTGTTCCAAAATAAATTGAAAGCATTTCTTTTTCGGTTTGACTGTAATTTAGTTCGCAATCATTCATTGTGCGCGATGCGCAAGCTACTAATTTTTTTAGTATCGTTCTCGTAAACTTGAAATAAACAGCATCCTATCCCGTTCTTTGATGCGTCACACTGTAAAATAATTTTTTTGAGTGGGTTGAATGGAACTAATGCTGCGTGCTTTTGTGATTAATTCTTTTAATATTTTGGAAATGCGGTTTCGTGTGGTAAAACCACTGCCATTCGATGTTGTATTCAGTAACTGACAAAGGGGATGTAAATATTCTGCCATGGACGGTATATATCGCCTCACATAATTAAAAGATCCTATAATTCTTTGTAATTCCTCTTTAGACTTTGGGGAGTCTAACTTTATTAAGGATTCAATGCGTTTGGGATCTATTTTCATGCCTTGGTCCGAGATAATTTGTCCCATGAATTTGACTTGGCTTTTCTTATATTGAATTTTATTTTTATTGAACCGTGCGTTAACCTGTCTAGCTTTTTCAATAACTAACCTAACAGCTTCATCGTGTTCTTGTGCTGTAGATCCACTAATAATCATCTCATCATGACAAATAACTACATTCTTTATATTTCCGAAATATTCTTCTACTTTTTCATCAAATAGATCTTGGGAATCAGAAAGACCGTATGGTAACACAATAAATCTATATATTCCGAAAGGGGTTGAAAAGCAACATTTCCATGATGATTCCTCATCAAGTTCTAGATGATGAAAGCCTTCAGACATATCAAACACTGTAAAATATTTTTTGCCTATTAATTTTGAAAACATTTTTTCTATAGTAGGGATGAGTTTCGGTTTACGTATAATTTGTTTATTTAAATTATAGGGATCTAAACATAAACGCAATTTACCGTTGGTTTTCTCCACGATAACCATTCTGTTTATACTCGACCGTGCGCTAATTCTCAACTTTTACGATCGCTTTTCTTTCAATTAACCTATACAATTCTGCTTTCAATTCGTTTTGAATAGCACGGGGAACCTTGGTTGGTGGTTGGCATACAGATTCAAAATTTCTAACAGTTGTTATGGTACACTTACCAGGAAATTTACCTGATCCCGCAAAAACGTCTGCGTACTCTTTAATGAATTTTTCTTTATTGTCAATTGCTACTACAGTATTACTATCAATTCTTTTATCTAACTTTAGTTTTAGAGAAGCTTGACCCCCTAATAATATCTGGTCTGCTGTTTCAATTACCATGAATTTTTCAATTATTTCTTTGTCTTTAAATGCACAGTGTAAATTTACTGAACCTATAGGCTTTAATTTTGAACCTTCAAAGGCTTTTAAAATTGAATTTGTAGGGATAATTTTACTTTGTTGACCTAATTTATTTAAAATTCTAGATGGTATTATGCTAACGTCTGCTCCTGTGTCTATTTTTACATTTACATTCTTACTCTCTATGTTATAACTGACTCAAACATTTGGTTGATTAATATAATTACAACTATTTACTACTTGGACATTATCAATAAATATATTGTCTTCACTACTCACACCGTTATTTGTTTCATTCTCGAGAGATTTTACATTTTTTACCCTACATGCTACAGCGAAATGGTTGGCAATACCACATTTTTTACAATTTTTGCCATATGCGGGACATTGACGTGGTCCATGAAGTTTCTGACACCTTTTGCACATGAACTTTTCAGTTTTATTTTGATTGTTACTTTGATTTACTTTTGGTTTGGTACCTCTATTACTTACACTTCCTCGGTTTCTCCTATTAACCTCATTCACCTGGGTTGTCGTTTGTTGGAACTGTAGGCTCTGATTCTTGCTCTGTTCGGAAGCTCTGCAGAATTGAATTGCTTTTTCCAATGTAAGTTGATCGACCCTCAACAAGGCTTCTCTCGTAACTGGATCTCGAATTCCCATAAGTATTTTATCTCTCAACGCCTTTTCTTCTGCTGTCTCTGTACTATTCGCATTGTAGTTACAGGTTTTCACTAAATGACGACACTCTGTCAAAAAATGTTCAAAGGATTCTCCTTCCCGTTGTGTCCGCTTGTGGAAATTATAACGTTCGAAGCATTCATTTAACCTCGGGTTGACATATTTATCGATACACTCCATTGTATATTTAAAACTGTTTCTTTGTGCTTCGGGGATGTCGAATGTGGCATTCTTGCTGACGTTCCATTTCTTAATATTGATAACTTCACATTATCTTCAGCATTATGCCTGTCCCGGTCGCGACTAAATAATCGTCGAATGCTGTTCTCCAAAACTTCCATTCGATTGCGGCATTTTCCGATTGTACATTAAAATCAGGCGGTAATTTTACCATACCCACGCTACCCGCGGCCATTGTTCGTTGCTCCACTACTGTTTTAGGCGCCGATTCTTCCGACATCTTTTTCTCTTTTCTCTTCGTTATAAACTTAACACACTTAACACTTACTTTTTCCTGAATCTATACTTTCTCAGTTTATGACTGCGCCATGTTTAAACATTCTTTATTCTTTTAATAAAGATACAATTTATATTATAAACGTTATATCAACAGTACAACAAGTAGGAGTAGTAGTAACATGAACATCTTACATATTAGGTTTTGTACATCACCATGTTAGAGGTGGGTGCGTTCATATGTTTGATTAGAGATGGGTATGTTTACCTTACAACAGTTACAGTGTAATTAATACAAAACGCAAGTCTTCTAAAGCGAAGTTCGCCAGTAGATACTGCGATGTAATATAAAGCAACATGGCTGTATTCTTTCATCTGACTTTTATGAGTTAAGTTACGAATTGCTCATTGCGAACGGTGAAATCAGCCGATTAATTGAGTCCGAAGTGAGTAAGCTCGTTACTTTACCTACAAAACTAAGATGAGCTTAATTCAGATGGTAAAAATAATACAGCAAATGCTGCCGTGTTAACCCCAACTGTCGTATCTACAAATTTGGCCATTATCGGTTGACGGCATATTTGGATTCAGCCTAAAAAACTACATCGTTTTGTTACAACATAATGTCGTATCTGCTAACCAGTTCCTCCAAAATCGACTTGATAGTTTGTCGTATGTGCAGTGACTGTTGTCATTATTTTTGTGTTTTGACGTATCTCAACTTTGTTAAGATGTTTTGTTAAAGTGTCGTATGTCGCATAAAACCATTAGATACGACAGTATGTTTTAACGTCTGTGGTAGTCAAGATTAGTGGACATTGTCGTACTGTTAAGAAGATTTGTGTAGTGTAAGTTGAAATGCGCGCCAAAAAGGGGACGCTGAAAGGTTGGCGCGTAAAAGTTGGCGCGTATCAGTAGCTAGTAGGGACTAGTTATGTATCTTGTGTCGTGTTACTTGTAATCTAAATTTTGGGACTTCCGGTTAAGCTCTTGTTGTGATCGGACGTGAGTTTGTGTTTCGCACCTTTTGTAAGTAAAGTTCACAAAGTTTGTGATTTCTTGTGAGAGTATTATCGCTCAAACTGTGCTTATTGCTTGCTTAGAAACTATTTTATACTATTTCTCACTGTGTAGTTATATCCTGTTTATTCCTAAAACTAAAAAAACTGAATTGAATATATTTTTTGTTAAATGTCAGTAGACTCCCCGGGGGAGCTTCCCCCCGAAGCTAATAATGAAGTTATCCTAGAGACATCGGAAGAGAGCATGGTAGATGTCAGTATTTCACAAAACTCAGAGTTAAACTTGACTATGGAGACGCAACATAATTATGCTTCGCAAAAAACCACACCATTACAATCTGTCATTCGGAAAATATATCATACACGCTCGGCTGGCCCATTTGAAGTATATGTTCAATATGAGAATAGAGAAGATACACTAGAGAATAAATCAATCCATCCCATGTTAATAGGGAAAATTTTGAAAGCTGGAAATATATCGGGCATTAAGTCTATATCACAAAAAGGCAGGAGTAGGCTTTCTATATGCTTTAATTGTGCGAAAAGTGCCAATAACTTTATTAGTCATCCATTATTAGGGAAACATAACCTATCTGCATTTATTCCAGCTCATTTAGTGTCATGTCAGGGGGTAATGAAAAGGATTCATACCGACCTCTTAGATGAGGATATTTTGAACAACTTACAATCATCGGCCAAGGTGCTAAAAGTGAGACGGCTAAATCGAAAGGTGTCGGAAGGAGGTAGTGTACAGTATAAACCATCAGCGACCGTACTTGTAACTTTTGAAGGAACTGCTCTGCCGAAAAAGGTATTTCTATTCTTTACTCCTGTTGAAATTGATGTGTATCAATATCCTGTAACACAATGCTATAAATGTTTGCATTATGGACATATAACTAAGCAATGTAAAGGAAAAGTCGCATGTAGCAAATGTGCTGGTAGTCATAGTAAAAACGATTGTACGAGTAATAGTTTGTTCTGTTTACATTGTGAAGGAGAGCATGATGCATTTAGTATAGCTGTCCAGAGTTTAAAACACAAAAGAAAATTAAGGAGCTTATGGGTTCCAAAACCTGTCTTTTATCGATGCTGCTCAATTAGTTAAACGAAAAAGGCTTATAGTAAAACCTCAAGATTTTCCAGTCTTAAACTCTCGACAACAAGCTTCAGCTTTAGTAGTAGAAGATAGATCGCCTGTTTTTTCTCAACCATCCCATATCAGCACCCCCACCAAACGCAAGAAGACCACACTTTTAAGAAATATTACAGTGCACGAAGAACAGAACGAAAACCTTTTATATAAAAACGGGCGTTTGCCAAATGAAACCCCGATTTTTCGATTTACTGGAAATAATAAAATTAACTCCAAACCCGATGCTACTGCATCTACATCTGTAGACAATTTTCCCCTTACAAATACTGAAACGAGACACGAGAGTCAGACCCAGCTTAATAAAGATACATTTTCGCCCACGATATTGACAGCGATGAAGTCCGTCAGACACATGATTGAAAAAAATATGCCAACCAGTCCTATGCTCCCTGCTATTTTAAATATGATAGACTCTATTTTTAAATTGATTTCTAATGCCCAGTCGTTACAGTGAATCTACAAACAGTCTTGCAATCTTACAATGGAATATTAGATCTATTAATAGCAATTTGGGAGATCTTCAGTGGCTGCTTAGCGATCTGAGAGCATCAGTTGCATGTTTATGTGAAACATGGATGAAACCGACAAATCGATTACATGTAAGAGGGGTTCAAAGTCACAAGGGATGACAGAGAGGATGGAAAAGGAGGTGTGGCAGTTCTCGTTAGGAAAAACATACCATTCCAGGTTTTGGAAATAAAGTCCCCTCATCCAGAGTGCCAGATTGTGGCAGTAAAATTAGAAGATATAACTGTAGCCTGTATGTACATCAGTCCCAATGCTCCTATGATGGCAGAGATGATGCGGAGTATTTTCAACAAGTTTCCACGTCCATTCATTATCACTGGGACTTCAATTCAATTCACCCGAGGTGTCCAATAATAATCAGAACAGACTGGGAAAATGCTTTTTGATATTGTATCAGATATGAATATTAATATTCTAAACGACTTGACTCCTACCAGATTGGGTAATCCCAACCAGTCCCAAAATGTACTGGATTTGTCAATGTGTGACCCAGAAACCAACACAAGGGTAGGGTGGAGGATATTGAAGGACACCCACGGTAGTGATCACTTCCCAATCGTGGTTGAATACCTGAACAGTGTAAGACCCTTGAATAAGGCTACCAGAAGTTCGTTTTATGATATTAAGAATGGAAACTGGGATGGATACCAGGACATGGTTTACAACTCTGTAATGGACATAGAGTCTGGGCTACCTTATGAAGAATCTCTAAGTCGTATAATTGGTGAAGCTTCGCAAGAACACATTCTTCGAACTAAAAAGTCGCATTGGAGATCATCTCCTTCATGGTGGACAGAGACTGCACCACGGCTATACATAACAGAAAAGAGGCCATAAGGAATTTCAAGTGTAATCCCAGCATTATCAATTATGTAGAAGCGAAGAAGAGAATTGCAGAGGGTAAGCGTTTGTTAAAGAAAAGGAAGAAGGACTCCTTCAGGAAATTTTGTGAGAGTTTGAATAGAGAGTCGAGCCTAACATATATCTGGAAAAGTATACATAACTTTAGAGGATCCCTTAAGGAATATCCCCAATTACCACTGCAGTCCGACTGGCTGGAACAGTTTCTACGTGATCTTACCCCGGATGGAGTTGACTTTGTTACACCTTTTCCAACGCAATCGGGACGAATGGAAAAGCTCGATGGAAATTTTCAGTTGGAGGAGCTGGAATGCTGTATACGAAATTTTAGAGATTCCGCCCCTGGTCCCGACAACATTTATTATAAGATGGTAGCGTTTTTGCCGCTCAACGCGAAAATACTTCTGCTTTATATTTTTAATAGTTTTCTACAAGGAAATAGCATCCCGCGCTCATGGAAAGAATGTTCCATTATTCCTATTTTAAAACCCAGCAAAGATGCTGCCCAACCCTCGTCGTATAGGCCAATATGTATGAGTTCATGTATGTTGAAGACTTTGGAACACCTAGTCAAGATGCGATTGGAATGGTGGCTGGAGAATGGCGGACTTCTTGCAAGTTCGCAGAATGGTTTTAGGAAGGGGAGAAGTACAAGGGATTGTTTAGCTGCTTTTATTACAAACAC
The DNA here is from genome assembly GCA_004143645.1 of Protaetia brevitarsis. Lineage (NCBI taxonomy): Eukaryota > Metazoa > Arthropoda > Insecta > Coleoptera > Scarabaeidae > Protaetia > Protaetia brevitarsis. The sequence continues at coordinate 31,951 of RXPK01000284.1, read as the reverse complement.
ATATGGAGCATTTGCGAAAAAGAATATTCGTCGCATGCTTTTTGGATGTGAAAGGGCGTATGATAATGTTGATTGGCAATGCTCCAAAGAGCCTTGATATACGTGGGCCTAAGCCCGAGACTAGTGAATCTGGTGATGGACATTATTATGCAGAGGATGTATGTGGTAAGGCTCGAAGGACGAATGGTGGGTCCCAGGAGGAATAGTAAGGGTGTACCCCAAGGATCAGTACTGAGCCCCCTACTATATTCTGTGTACACTTCAACCTTGAAAAGGAAGTGCCCTTACACAGCAAAATACTACAATATGCCGACGATGTGGTGGTTTTTTCATCAAGCCAAAGTCTAGAAGTGGCGATGTCACAAGTGAAAGGAGACGGTCGAAAAGTGGTTGAATGGATGATGGATCATGGCTTAGAGGTTTCATTCCTAAGTCGAAGTCTGCCATTTTTACAGGAGGAAGATATCCGGATGTGAACACATTAATATTCAGGGTTCGGACGTTCCCTTGTGTGGAGTTGTACGATTTTTGGGAATGCACCTAGATAGTAAACTCAGTTTTAAGGCCGAAATCAATCATTTGATGTATAAATGCTCGAAGGCTATGGATGTTATTAGGTCTTTGAGAGGAACTTGGTGGGGAGCCGACCCTCAAGTGCTGTTAATGGTCTACAGGGCGATTCTGAGATCTCACATAGATTATTCTGGACCGTTGATGTACCCCCTGACCAAACCAAGCTGCGTGCTTAGCAAAATTCAATTTCAAGCCATAAGACTAGTTTGGCGCAATGAGATCAACTCCTACATATGCACTATTGTAGAGGCTGCTGAATATTCCTCTACAACACTCGCTTGCAAACAATAGCACAGAAATATATGCGGGAGTAATAGGACTGAATAAGAAGGTAAAATATGAGGTGGAAGATTTGGTGAACACGGTTTCCTCGCCGAAGTATAACATCGGAGAGAACCACAGGCTCCTTTTTTGTACAATCTTATATTGAAATGGCAAAGTACAAAAGAAATATTTTTATAACATAAATATACCATGCTTCCAGTTATGATTACTATCTTCAAGAGCACCACTACAGTGTTTTACAATTTGCGAGGAAAATAATTTACGAGATTGTCTGGAATACAAGTAAACAGCCTGTTTAATTATTATTGTAGCCACTAGTGGCCTGGTTACATTGATGTTTACACAGACGCATCCAAAACCAAGGAACCGGGGCGTGGGAATAGGAGTTTATTCCACTTCTACAGATCTCCATAAAGAAGAAATTGGACTGTAGAATTAATATCTGTTGTGCTGAGATGGTGGGGGTGTTTGAAGCGCTGAGCATCATAGAAGATCATGGATTGAAAAGGGCTTTAATTTTTTCCGACTCCAAAAGTGCTTTAGTGGAAATAAAGAAGACAGGGATGAAAGGTCGTCTAATAATTATCGCCTACTTATTGACAAAATATTAAATCTTGTAAACCAAGGCTTTGTTATTAAGTTTATTTGGATTCCTGGTCACAGGGAATTAAAGGAATGAGAAGGCGAATGAATTGCTAGCGATGCAATCGTACAAACCAAGGTTAATACAAACTACCGGATAACATACATGGACCTTGACACAAATCTACGAAAGCAGTTATATGAGGAGTGGCAGAAAGAGTGGGATGGCTTTTGTCGGGAAAAAGCTAAATTTTACTATACAATTGTACCAAAGATCCAAAAGAAACCATGGTTTCATAAAGTCAAAGCCCCAAGAAGATTTATTACCTCCTTATGTAGAATAAGATTAAATCATAACTTGGCTCCAGCGCACCTATATAAAATTAATATTAAGGATTCCCCAAACTGCGAATGTAATGAGGTCGGTGATGTAGAGCATATCCTTTTCGGTTGTGTGAGCACTATGGAAGATTCCCGAAAATTATATCAAGCACTAATCAAAACTGGATTGGACACTCCGATATCTCTCCTACAACTACTTCAAAATATGAATTCAGACAGATTTAATTCACTTAGAAAGTTTTTGGCTGACAGTAACACTAATCTATAAATTTGCTTTACTCCCGCTTGTAATACCACTCCCCTTGTAGTTGCTTCTCTTCTCTTTTGCTTCGTTATGTTTTTGTTTTCCGTGGCCGCTTCTGTGTAGCTGCAATGGCCCTGCAGCAAGAAGAGTTTTTCCTTTGTGTATGTTTATTCCTTTCCTTAAAATAATGATTCTATTCTAGTAACTAGTTTAAAGCAAGCTCGTGTGCGTCAGTAATTAGTAGTGCCAGTGGTGTCCGAGTCAAAAGGTGCGTCTGCAATCAACTGTGTGACTGGCTGGAATGGTTTTTGCCAAAAGCCAAAATAATTGAAAGGAAGAAGAAGAAGAAGTAATCTAAATTTCCTCAATAAAACATCAATAACAATACATGGTGGCAGCGGTGTGTGATTGTCGATAGCGGAAAATAGTTTGAAATAATTAACAACATGACAAGTACCGACGACGCAAAAATTAACCTCACAAATGTATCTCCACCGGAGAAGTTTACATTTTCATCGCCAGCAAACTGGTCTCAGTGGCGAAAACGTTTGAGCTTTCATGTCCGTGTCAGATTCGAAAACAAATCGAATGAGGCAAAAATCAACATGCTTGTTTACTCAATGGGAAGAGGCCGAGGAAATTCTCATTCAATTCAAGAATCCACCGAAAATCTATAAAGAAGCGCTAGAATTATTCGATCAGCACTTCATACCAAAAAAGAATGTGATATTTGAGCGTTACAAGTTCAACTCTAGACGGCAAATGCCAGGTGAGGCAGTGGACACGTTCATAACTGCATTGCACATGTTGGCCGAGCACTGCAACTATGGAGCATTAAAAGATGAACTCATACGTGATCGCATTGTGGTGGGATTGAGTGACATCAAAACCAGTGAAAGATTACAATCGCAGAGTAATCTGACATTAGATGACGCAGTGCTAGCGGTTCGCCAAGCTGAGATGCAAAACACGCAATCTCAAGTGTTGCGACAAGAAGGAAGATCGGGATACCAACAGAGGTGAATGCGGTGTCCAGTGCAGGCAACGCATAAGAAATTCTCTACACCGAATTCCAAGGACCAGGTGCAGTCTAACTCCAACAGCAAGTGTCAGTTCTGTGGTCTACAGAAACACCCCAGGGAAAAATGTCCAGCCAAAGAGTCTATTTGCAGAGGTTGCAACAAGAAGGGCCATTGGCAAAAGGTCTGCCACTCCAAAAAGAAGGTGGTAAGAAGTGTAAGCGGTGTCAGCAGTCAGGAATCAGCAGCAGCAGCAACAACTACTGAGTATTTTATAGGACACATGTTTGTTAATCGCGAAAAGCAATGGTAACTGCGATAAAAATAAATGAGGTATTTACTTTAAATTTCTTGTCGATACGGGAGCTGATATATGTATGTGTTTCCTTAAAAATTACCAGAGTCAATGTTGCGTGAGATGAGTAAAACCAAGGAATGCATTAGAGGGCCTGATGGTCTAAATTGAATGTACTAGGCAAATTAAATGTTTCCCTATCTCTTGGCAATAGCTGTTTTAATACTACATTTATGTCATTAAAAATTAGAAAAGCCTATTCTAGGCAGACCAGCTATGAAAAATTAAAAATTTTAGATGTAGAACAATTAGCCTGTCATTCAGTTCAAAAATAAGTATTCAATCAGACGATATTATGAAAGAATTTCCCTTGCTATTCCAAGATGTAGTTAATTTCAAAACGGAAATGTGTATCAAAATAAAACCAGGTAGCAAACCCTACACACAAAGCGTCCACGTAAAGTACCGATTCCTCTATTACCAAAATTGAAAGATGAACTTGACAGATTGTTGAAATTAGATATCATAGAACCTATCGAAACTCATACTGAGTGGTGGCGCCTATAGTCGTTGTTGCAAAAGGCGACAAAGTTCGTCTATGTTGCGACTATACCGAGTTAAATAAAAGTGTTCTGCGGTCACATTTTCCAATTCCAAAAGTAGAAACAACGTTAGCACAACTAACCGTTCAAAAATATTTTCTAAAACTAGATACCGCCTCAGGATTTTATCAAATTAAGCTCGCCGAACAAAGTCAACTTTTAACCACATTCATTACGCCATTCGGCAGATTTATTTTAAACGTCTACCATTCGGAATATCGTGTGCACCCGAATATTTTGCTATGCAATTCAACAAAATTTTGTCAAAATATACCGGGTGTCGTGGTTCACATGGACGATGTATTGATTCATGCAATACCAAAGAAAATCATAACCGGATTCTACGGGAAGTTTTGATTAAATACAAACTGAGGGGTTAACATTGAATAAAGATAAATGTGTTATAGGTTCAAATACGGTATGTTACTTAGGTCATATAGTTTCAGACAAAGGGATTTCAATAGATCCCCAGCGAGTGGAAGCAATTCAAAAATTTCCAGAACCAACGAATAAAACCGAACTTTTGCGACTCTTGGGTATGATAAACTTTGTTGGTAGATTCATAAAGAATAAGTCAGAAATTTTAGAACCGTTAACTTCATTATTGAGAAAAGATAGTACCTTATTTTGGATAAACAGCAGCAGGAAGCGTTTTCAAAATTAAAAAGGAGTTACAAATTGCTCCTTCTTTGGCTTTCTTTGACGCTAACAAGCAAATAGTTGTAAGTGCCGATGCTTCTTCGTATGGTTTAGGTAGCATTCTAATGCAGGTTAGTGAAAATCAAACTAGGGAAATAGTCGCTTTCGCATCTAGGCTTTTAAGTCCGATAGAAGCTAGGTACGCGCAAATAGAAAAAGAAACTTTAGCCTTGACCTGGCGGCTGAAAAGTTTACAGAGTATATTACGGGTCTAAAAAAATTATATTTGAAACGGACCACAAACCCCTGGTCCAGGTCTTACAGTCCCGACCTATAGACTCACTGTCACCGAGGCTCCAACGGTTTAGAATGCGTCTTATGCGTTATAATTATGACGTAGAATACATACCCGGAAAAGATCTAGTTGTGGCAGATGCTTTATCGCGCAGCCCTATACAGCAATCTACGCCACAAAACGACGAGTTGACCTCAGAAGTAGACGCTTATGTTAATGTTATTATTGAAACCTTACCAATTCACGATTCTTATTTACAAAAAATAATGAAGGAGCAGGAAGCAGATAGTGTTCTCAGTAAAATAAAACTATACTGTGTAGAGGAATGGCCAGACAAATCATCTTTACCTCTTGAAATTTTACCCTATTATCAATATAGATTTGACCTATCATATGCTAGTAATTTGTTACTTAAGGATTCGCGAATTATAATACCAAAAACATTACAGTTAGAAGTCTTAAATTTCATACATGCTGGACACCAAGGCATAGTTAAATGTAGAGAAAGAGCAAAAACGTCAGTTTGGTGGATTGGGTTGTCTACACAAATCGAAAATTTAGTTAGATCATGTCCAAATTGTGTGGAAGAAAGGGTGAATATTAAAGAACCATTTCGTAAAGAGGAAGTACCTGATAGGCCTTGGAAGAAAGTTGGAATAGATTTATTTAAATTTAAAAAATGGTATTTGATAGTGACAGATTATTTTTCAAAATATTTCGAAATTTTTATATTGCATAATTTAACAGAAAGATATAATAAGAAAATTAAAACAGCTGTTCTCAAGATTAGGGATTCCGGAAATTGTTAGATCTGATAACGGCCCACAATTTCAAAGTAGTTTTAAGAAATTCTCTCATGATTATAATTTTTGCCATATCACAAGTAGTCCGTATTTCGCGCAATCTAATGGTGCCGTTGAACGAGCAGTTCAGACAGCAAAAAATCTAATCAAAAAGAATTCCGATATTGATGCAGCTTTGATGGCTTATCGCTCAACACCGTTAGAGTCAGGTTTCAGCCCTATAGAATTACTAATGAATAGAAAAATGCGAACGCAATTGCCTATAATTCCCGAAAAACTGAAAAATATTGTTGATACCTCTAGTTTCATTGCTAAAGAACAAGAAGGGAAAAGTAGAAATGCAAATAACTACAATAGGCGGCATAGGACAAAAAATCTCAATGATTTTAAAATTGGAGATTCAGTTTGGGTAATTGATATTAGGCAGTATGGTAGTATTATAGAAATATGCGACGAACCTCGTTCGTATCAGGTTCAAACAGATTATGGACTTTTCAGAAGGAACAGATGGCATTTAATTAGTGCTCCATATGACTTTAACATACGCAAAGACTTTACCCAGATTGAACCTTCAACATCACCCAATAGCGAGACTGATGAAATTGACTCTACTATTTCTAAGGACAGTCAAAACATTAGTGAATCTCCAGTGCCGCAAGGGGAAAGTGAAGAAGTGGTTCGCGAAAGACCTTCACGTAATCGTACAAAACCTAGTTATTTAGATGATTATATATGTAATTAGTTAAGGCATACTGATGTAATTTAGGCTCCCCAAAAGGGAAAGATGTAGTGTAAGTTGAAATGCGCGCCAAAAAGGGGACGCTGAAAGGTTGGCGCGTAAAAGTTGGCGCGTATCAGTAGCTAGTAGGGACTAGTTATGTATCTTGTGTCGTGTTACTTGTAATCTAAATTTCCTCAATAAAACATCAATAACAATACAATTTGTCGTATCTCGCATAAAAAAAAAACCTCAGTTACGACAATTTATGCTAACATTTGTGACTGTCAAGATTATTGTGCGTTGTCGTATTGTTGCAGTGCTGGGGAGACTCATCGTATCTTATAATAAAACAGTAACACACGACAATGTGGCTTAACAATGACTTGGTTCCACTACAATATACGACACTTCTCCTTAAAATGGTTCGCAAAGTACAATTTCTAACCTCATTGGTGCCTGTACTCCTTCTTTATATATTTGATCAATTCCAGCGACACATCTCTAAAAACTTTGGAAGTCAAGTACTTTGAATCGGGTCACACCTTTATGGCTGCTGACTCTTTTCATCATCTCGTTGAAAAGTCGTTGAAGCAGAAGGGAAAAGTATATGATTTCGCTGATTTCATCCAAGCCGTGAGGGACACTTCTCAAAAAACTTGGGTCATAGAAATGAATATTGACCAATTTTTCAAATGGGATGATTTGACATCTCAATATCAATTAAACAAAATTACTCCTAGACCATATCTGAACAAAATGGTTCAAGTTAATTTTGAAAGAGGTAGCAGATGCCTTAAATATAAAATTGGTTTTGAGGGTCCTTAACAAGAACTCAATTTTTTGAATGCAAAAAGTGTCAAACACGGCATTGCTAACCCAAATTCGCACACACTGCCCCGTGGTTTAACCATGAAAAGAAAAACTGATATAATATCTAAGTTAACAAGTATAATGCCAGATAATAGGAAGGCTTTCTGGGAAAACTTCCCCATTGCAGTCAAACTTGAGTGACAATGAATAGATAGCTATTCATGATCTCTTCATGTTTTTGTTTTCATTTTTGAAATTTTATATGATAATTGCACTCTGTTAGTAGTTAGTAGTAGTAGTAGGTAGTAAAAATTTGATTTATTGTCTTATATTCCTGAATGATATTTTTAATTTGTTACATAATAATAAACGTGAAGCAATACATTTTTTATCGTACATGTTTTTTTGTGTATGTTATTGTTAGGGTAAAATGTCGTATCTATTAAAAATCACCTTTCGAGTTCACTCACAGATTTTATGCAGTCATATTCAAAGTTAGCTGATAGCGTTTAGTTTATAACTGAAATCTCAAATCATTATGTTCGATACTGTGGATGGCATTACTAAAAAACTGAAATCGTTATTATCTCAAAATCATCTTTTTGTCAGATACGACTGTTGGGCTTAACACGGCAGAATGGCTTGTATTGAAACCTTATAGACTGTGGTTACACAGGCTGACAGGACCGTACTTTACCTATAATATCTAGATTGATTTTTTTAAATATATTCTTCATCATAAGCGGTAAGAGCGAATAACATGCTTACAATAGACGTACTTTATTATATATCAGCGCTCTTATATAAGTTTATGTTAGAGTGAAGCATAACAGCATAACATTTAAATATATTTTCCATTAAAATATCAGAAAAAAAAACCCTTAGTTTATCCCAGTAAACAAAATTCAACTTTCCCGCAATTATATTCAGTAACTTCAACTTAAAGGTATTCAAATAACTATTAATGTAATACCAAATATAATACTAGTATCATTGTTTAAATATATCTAGTTAGTCAACGTAATGCATTGTCGGAAAATAAAAGTATTGGGCCTGGAGTAGTGGTGCACTCTATCGGTGGAATGTAAATTGATTTGAAAACGCGTCGGTAAATATAACAGGTATCTCGATCAGAGAGAACGACAGATTTCTGTGTTCTATCTATTCTATCTGCGGAAACGACGGATCCCGTATCGGTGTGATGTATGATTCACTCGCATTGGCCTATAGGTTTGTTTGTTTGACTGATCTAAGTTTGCTGTGGCCCGGGAAAAGGGAGGGTGGAGACCGATGACGCGCCTCGCGATGATTCTCGTGTTTGTTTACTAGAAGGTTAGTTATTCTGGCGTATTTCTGTTATAAATTAAAGACGGACAAACGCCATCAGAGAACGGGGGGAAGCGGGAAAACTCAGTTGCGTTGTCTACACGCAGTCTATGCCTAGAAACTTTGCATATTGTACATATTTTTGCGAATTCAGTAGAGAATTTATGTAAGTTCTGTTATTCACATGTAAGAGAATTCATATTTACAAAGAAAATCTAGAAAGAATTATGTGGTTACAAATTTTAAAAGCTTATTAAATTACAATTGAACAGTAACAATAATTAATATAATTTAGTTGAAAAGAGCTTCCCCTGTTTTTGGCCTAGTTGCACCAATTTTGAACAGAAGTCTTGAGGTAGGGGTTGATTGTATTTATTAAGATTTATGCATTTTGTTGATAATCGTTTAAATTTTAACGCGCCGCTAGAATATAACAAACTTACCATCACTTTCAAATGTATTCTTGTGGAAAATTGCAAATGTTTTTGATTTTAATTAATATGGTAAATTTTTTTCTAATCAATTGATAAAAAGACTTACCAAGTTTTTATTTTATTATTTTAAATAGTTAGTGACTATTTATTCCTACTTGTTTTATCTTTTTTCAATAAATTACCAAAATAAAGAAAATGTTACTTTTACCTATTTCAATAAGTCATACAATTATATTTTATCTTGTACGGAGTTTAAAAACGTATTCAAAATATAAATTATTTTTAGCAATTCTTATTTTTCAATGAAAGCCCTGAAGATATTTGAGTGCTGCACATATATAAACAACTAACATCTAAGACCGCCGCCAAAGCGATAGAATATTGCGAAAACAGCTGCCTTCTGGTTCGTGTCGAACAAACAAGTTATGTATAATACGCGTCATCACTGTGCATTGAAATATTCCACGTGATTTACCGGCGCATGTAGTTTTTATACATAGGGTGTTTCTTACTCGGTCAAAACAACGTAGAGGATTTATACGGGCAATCGGTTGCCTTTCTGTCAACAACCTGTGCCATATGCGTGTGTTCGCTCGTATATTGCAAGACACGTTCTTGTTGAGAAAACATTAATTGAAACAATTTTCTAAATTGATATTTTTTTAAGAATAAAATATTTAAACTTAAAACAAAAAAGTATCACTGAAAAGAGAAAAAATCTAAAGGGACGAAAATTTGCCAAGAAAAAAAAAACATTACATTAAACTACTTCTCAAACTTTTAGTTTCTTAGTTTTTAATTAATAAGTTATTTTGTTAACTTAATTTGCTTATGTTTATGATTATATAATAATAAGAAGAATAAATATTTAGTTTGATTAACATATATAATCGTTATTTTTTTTTACATGTATGTACCATGTCTACTTTTTACTTTTTGATTATTTCAAAACATGCTGTTGTTCTTGATTTCTTATCTTTACTATAGGTATATAGATAATAATAGAAATTCGTTTTTTTACATGTATTGCCACCATGTTTCACTTATATAAAAAACAGTATACATGGTGACGCGTTCGCGCAACTTCTCTTGATTGGTTGAAAACTTACGAGCAACTATAACTTTGTTTGTTTGTGTGGCTTGAAGCATAGTATCTCCTGACGTCATGAGAAGCAACTTGAGGCGTCTCAGAGCTGGATTATAAAGATTCTACAAACAAACGCGCTATTCAATTATAACCTAATTTATACTATTTTAACACTTATTTTATTATAACTACGTTTTATTCCAATATTAAAATAAAAAAATAATAGTTCCACTTATAACAGCATCGTGTTGCGTCTTGCGCCAAACACCACGTGACGCATCCCCCTCTATTCCAACTCGTAGTCGGCCCCAACCGAGTGGACGTTGGCGGACACTGCGTCCGTTGCGCGAACATTTCAACAGTCGGTTCCGTATACTCTCCCCCTCTGGACTACGCAACGGCCCTCCGGCGGTGTCCATACCTCTTCTTGGCGGTCGACCCGGTTTTCCTTAGTGCCAGTTGACTCGGAACTGCCCGCATCCAAGGGTGGATTGTATGACGTAATATCCTCACGCTGATACGTCCTATCCCGTGTGATGGATCGCTACAGGTTCCTATTTGTAGTGGTCGGAGTTATTTTCTTTAAAATTTCGTAGGGCCATCCCGCTTAGTTGCGAATTTCGAGTTATAACCCTTTTTGAACTACTCAATATATGAGTTCGTAAGAGTATTTTGTCACCCTACTTGTACTCTCTGTATTCTCGGTTCTTATCAGCGCGTTTCCCTTCCGCTGATCCTGTTTTCTTCTCGGTTAAGCTCCCTTGCGTCTGCTAATATGTGACTAATTGTTTAAAATACGGGGTATTGCGTACAAAGTTTTCAAAGATACTACGGTTCTCACGTCATTAACGTTGTCATGCTGGGGCTCTTATTTCCGCGATCATACGTTAAGTAGGCTGGTGTGTTTGACCAGTAGTCTCACAAGTGTTACTATTGATCGAAATCGTTACGCTACTTATGTGAAGGTCCCAATCCTGTGTGATGGTTTTGGGCTAGAATACGCTAAACACAGAGCCTATAGAACCATCTTTCTTTAATACCAAACCTACAGACTGGCCCAAGGAGACTCGCACTCTTCTATTATATCATCTTTACTAACTTCTCCAATTCAGTGTTTAAGAGATTCCTTCTTCGCAGCGCTTATTGGATAAGGTGGTACAGCCGGTAGTGTCTCTTCTTGTAGTTTTTATTTGGTGTATAGCAAATTCTGTTGGCGCTCCCCCTGGCGCAAAAATGTCAATATTACCTTTAGCATTGAAATTTCAAATTTTCCCTTTGAGATTCCATCCAACATTTCTCTTCGGTTTCCCTCAATTGTATATGATTTACTTGGATGGAAAGGTCTTCTCTTATACATTTTCATTACACAAAATTATATTGCTAGAGTGATATTTACTAAATGACCAAGTCTGATTGGGTATGTTCAATACAATATCGGCTGCCTTTAAAAAATCTACTCCTAACAGCGTGTAATTGCCGTAACTACATTGGTAGAACAATGAATTCCATAGGCAGGCTTTTATTAGCGATTGAGACTTCTACAGTGGTCTTTAAACTTGTTGCTCGCGTAAAATTCCATCTGTCATATGTAAATTTTACGGTTGTCTCAACAAAAGATTGAACCTGAATTTTCTAATAGCTTATAGAGCTTAAAACTTGCAATACTCACTTGCGCCCCTGAATCAGCGAATCCCACTCCATCGTAACTAGGATTTGATGTGGCAACAGTGGACGTATTGAGCTTTTAGGTAGGTGGTCAACACTCAAATTGGTGGAATTGAATAGCATTTGCTTTGTGCCTTAGTCTCAGAACTGCTGCGACAAATTCGTGCACTTTGCTCTGATAACTCCCGGTGCACCACAACCAAAGCAATAAATATTGTTTTGGATGTTGATTGTATTCTTATGTGGTTGATTAGTCATTCATTTTCTTGTTTTTGGTTGAAGTTGAATAAATTTCCTGCAATCTGTCTGAACATGCCCGAATTGTTTACAATAAGAGCACTTAGGTCTTATCTTTTTTGCATGTTCATCAGTACTTGCCTTTCCGTGTTTTGCTTGTGGTTCTAAGAAAATTATCTTCGATTGGATCGGGGCTTTATCTATCAGTCCTGGAAGTCTTTTACCTGTTTCTCTAGGTAACAATCGCCTTATGCCGAGTATGCATCAGCCATATATCATATCGAGCCTTAATGAGTCTCGGTGTAATTGTGGCTCTTTACTTAACTTGCCAATAAAGCACGAGCATTGCTCACAAAAATGTCAGTGGGTTCATTACTCGACTGTTCTTTGGAAAATAATTGTTTAAATATTTTGTGATTGGGTTGATTCATACCGAAAGCATGTCTCAACGCTGTCAATGCATCATTCCATGAGGTAATTGATGATTTTGTACCTTGCCACCAAACAGCAGCTGAATTATCTAATAACATAGGCAATCCCTTAAGAGCATTTTCATCGGTAACATTTACGCAATCCTTGTATACCAGAATCGCGTTAATAAATGCCTCTACATCCTCAGTTTTATTACCAGAATATCTAGAATTGCATTTAGCGAAATTTCCAGTTGATTCGACTTTTTGATCAGGTGCATCTCGCTCACCCTGTAGCGCAATCTTTACGTTCTCTAGCAGTTGTGTAAACTGTTCGCTCGACATAGTAAGCGACATTGTATCTTTCTTACGTTGTGTTGTAGAACGTAAAACACGAGTATTTTCTAGATTTGAAGACGTGGTGAAAAGATATATAAGCAACTTGACAGTTGTAAACAAGCAACGTATTTGTTGAATTCTTAGCACAGGTTAATGCGGCAATTTACCGAAAAGCGTCCTTATTGACGAGCGGAAGCGCGAATGAAATATTTAAGGTTATTGTCTCTCTCTACACGACTCACCTAATATGCACTCTAGTTCCAATGTTCGGGCCACTAGTTGGGCGTCAGTTTAACACTTATTTATTATAACTACGTTTTTATTCCATATATAAAATAAAAAAATAATAGTTCACTATAACAGCACTCGTGCGTCTTGCCGCCAAACACCACGTGACGCATCCCCCTCTATTCCAACTCGTAGTCGGCCAAACGAGTGGGTTGGCGACACTGGCGTCCGTGCCGCGAACATTCAACAGTCGGTTCCGGTATACTATTTACTATTGTCAAATTGTCACAGCTATTATGAATAGGAAAAGTAAAAGTAATTTTTCAAACTAATGAATCTAGACTACAATAAAAATGCATCATACACTAGTATTTATGTATCCACCAAGTGAGTTTTTAAAATTTAATGATCGTTATTTACATTAATTACATTGGTATCTATTATTATTATATTATTATTATTATATTATCCATTTATTGCATATTTGATGTAGTTATATATCTGATTAAATTTACTAACGACAGTTTACAACACGGTATTAGTGCGGTTAGGTTATGTACCTTTACAAGTTCACACACGCGTTGAACATACGATTTCCACAAATTGCTCGTAATTGCTCGGACATCGGAATCGCCGAATCGGGAGCAGGAAGAGGCACCTCTTTGTGATCTGGATTTGCTTGCTCTAAACAAACAAACACGCACGAATCATCATCTAAAATACAAACGCGTAAAATTCCTTCTATCTGCTTAGATCAGCTAAACAAACAAACCTTATTGCAATTGAATAATATTTTGCGGACGCGTAAGAGGGCCATCTTGTAGTTCGTAGTCTAACTATAAAACTTATATTTAAATCGAGATGGGCACCAACGTCGTGCTGCCATCTACCGCTTTTGTCCAAAATGTTAAAAAATCCGTTAACTATTTTGTCCATAAGGTTGACTAACTAGTATGTATATAAACAATGCTAGTATACATATGGTCACAGACGTATAGTTCCGCTGGCGTACTTTAGAGCGGCGCCACTGTAGCTTCTTCGCGGGGGCAGTTAAAAAGCGGCGGGGCAAGAGACGTACGAAGATAAACAGTGGACCAACTGAACTATGTACTTGATATGGAAGCACTTGAGTATTACAGCTGTGGGTAATTCAGAAATCTATTTCTATTGGCAGTAACGTATATAATACACGTAAATAAGCGCGGCAAATATGAATTCTACCCCCTGGCATATAAATAAGTAGATGCTCTGAGAATCGGATGCTAGGTGTTAGTTTTGCGGTTTATATTTATGCAAGTTATTTTACAGGATGAATGTATGTTTGGAGAGTTGTTCTTTATGAATGCATCTATTATACTTTATGGTTATTTAATTAACGTACTAAATAGAAGTACGCTATAATCGATGATTTTTATTGATGATTTATAAAAATTCCAATTCTATGATTTATTATAAAAAGTCTGCATTTGCACTTGGTTGCATACCTATAAAATTTTCAAGTATTACGTCTCATTTCCAAAAGCAATCTGAGATTTCCTAAAAGCAGCGAACGAAAAAAAAATGAAAATCTTTTAAAAATTGTAAATGCAGGAAATTTGAATTCTGCTAATTCTCTCCTTTTTTTTCTATTTTTTATCATTTTTTTTTGTTACAAATATATAGTTTGACAGTTCTAACCATTATCAGATATGTACAATAATATAATGTCCAACAATTATATTTTCTATATTGATGCTACAAACAACGAAACAGAAAAAGTTCAAGAGCGACAAAAGTTTATGTCTGATGCTAGCGTACTTGTACACTTTGATAAAAACAAAATTGAGGAAAATACCCTAAAAGTGCAACCAAATAATAATGTTGCATATTTTTTTTTGTAAAGACCCCTCCCAGTAAACCAAATTCAAATTTCGCGCAGTTATTTTCAGAAACCTCAACATTAAAGTATGAAGTTACCTACGATTTTGTATTACATTAATGGTTATTTGAATACCTTTAAGTTGAAGTTACGAAATGTAATTGCGAAAAATTTGAATTTTGTTTACTGGCTGCGATTGAAACTTGTACTGTAATGTTTTAAGTTACATTTTAAGCAAAATGATAAAAAAAAGTTTCTTGTTCGGTACGCCATGGACTATCCTATGAAAACAGTAAACAATAATTTTGGAAACAAATATGAGCTTATGTTTTTCAAACATCATGGTATTTCTGAGAGTGAATTAAAAAAAAAGAAAAATTTATAGATTTTATAGAAACACTTTTTTAATGTTTTCTGATATTTTTATTTCAGTTTTTAGCAAGATAATATTCTTTCGCTGTTAACTGCAGATATATTGACAAGAATTAGCAAGAAACAAAACCATAAATTTATATATCAAGAAACCAAGATTATTTTAAATATCCACTAGTCCACTAAAAGCAGAAATATTTTATCACCGCAAATAAATCAACAGTGCTAAATAAGATATAATATGTGCTATGAAAAAGTTAATAGGCATTTGACGAAATAAATAAAAGCAAATATTCCGTGTGTAAGCTTCCCTTTAACACAAAAATATGTTTTAATTTCATTATAAAACGAATATTAATCCATTGAGCCAATATGTGTGTTTTGGTTTTGTGACTTTGTGTGCATCTTGAGTGCTTACTAATTATGTTTTGTTATTAAGTTTATCGAACGAAAAGTAAACGAAAATAATGTCTGGTGGAAAGAAACGAAAAGTAGAAGCAGAGGGTCGCCAGTTTCAAGAAAAATGAACTGAAGAATTCCTTTCTATCTTGCACAATGGTAAGCCTATTTATTTGCTGTAATGAATCCATTTCAGTGATGAAAGAATTCAATATAATGAGCATTACTCAACTAAGCATCCTATGCTGCACTCATTTACAGGACAAATAAGAAAAGACAAAATCCAGAAGCTTACCGCAAATTTGGAAAAACAGCAGCAAATGTTTCATAAATAAAGAACCCAACTTCATAATGTTGTGAAAGCTAGTTTTATAGTTAGTTCAAAATTGGCAAAGTCCATTTGCCGAAAGAGAATTTACCAAGGAGTGTATGTTAGAAGTTTGCAGTGTTTTGTGTCCTGAAAAGAAAAATGAATTTGAAAAAATTAGTTTGTCAAGACGAACTGTTGCCCGACGTATAGAAATGATGGCTAGTGATATAAAAACAACTTTGACTGACCGTATAGCTGGTTTTGAATCATTTTCCATAGCATTAGACGAGAGCACCGATTTGTCTGACACAGCTCAACTGGCTATATTTATTCGAGGTGTTGATAAAGAGTTCACTGTTACTGAGGAATTGCTAAAAGCCGCTTATATTTATCCAAGTTATTTTACAGAATGAATGTATGTTTGGAGAGTTGTTCTTTATGGATCCATCTATTATACTTTATCGCTATTCAATTAACGTACTAAACAGAGATACACTATAATCGATGATTTTTATTGATGATTTATAACAATTTAAATTTTATGATTTATTGTAAAAAGTCTGCATTTGCACTTGATTGCATACCTATAAAATATTCTAGTATTATGTGTCATTTCCAAAAGCAATCTGAGTTTCCTAAAAGCAGCGAACAAAAAAAAAAAGAAATGAAAATCTTTCCTTGAAATAAATGCGGGAAATTTGAATTCTGCTAATTCTCTCCCTTTTTTTCTGTTTTTTATCATTTTTTTGTTACAAATATATAGTTTGACAGTTCTATCGATTATAAAATATTAATTAATTAACGAAACAGAAAAAGTTCAAGAGCGACAAAAGCTTATGATCTGATGCTAGTGTACTTGTACTTGTACACTTTGATAAAAACAAAATTGAGGAAAATACCTGAAAAGTGCAACCAGATAATAACAATGTTGCACATTTTTTTTTTTTTTTTGTAAGGACCCCTCCCAGTAAACCAAATTCAAATTTCGCGCAATTATTTTGAGTAACTTCAACATTAAAGCATGAAGTTATCTACGATTTTGTATTACATTAATGGTTATTTGAATACCTTTAAGTTGAAATTATTGAATATAATTGCGGAAAATTTGAATTTTGTTTACTGGGCTGCGATTGGAACTTATACTGTAATGTTCTAAATTACATTCTAAGCAAAATGATAAAAAAAAATCTTCTTCGATTCGCCATCAACTATCCTATGAAAACAGCAAACAGTAATTTTGGAAACAAAAATGAGCTTATGTTTTTCAAACATCATGGTATTTCTGAGAGTGAATTTAAAAAAAAAAGAAAAAATGTGTAGATTTTGTAGATACACTTTTTTAATGTTTTCTGATATTTTTATTTCAGTTTTTAGCGAGATAATATTCTTTCGCTTTTAACTACAGATATATTGAGAAGAATTAGCAAAAAAAAACACATAAATTTATATATCAAGAAACAAAGATTATTTTAAATGTCCACTAGTCCACTAAAAGCAAAAATATTTTATCACCGCAAATAAATCAACAGTGGTAAATAAGATGTGCTATGAAAAAGTTAATAGGCATTTGACGAAATAAATAAAAGCAAATATTCCATGTGTAGCTTCGCTTTAACACAAAAATATGTTTTAATTTCATTATAAAACGAATATTTAATCCATTGAGCCAAGATGTGTGTTTGGGTTTTTGTTTTATTTACTGTTACTAGCTTTGACTCCTTTAATATTCATTTCATAATAATTTTGCGAAATGACAATTCATTTATGAATGCTCTACCTCTTCGCTGCGCGCGCAGTTAAACCACTTTCATTCGTCTCGCACCGACTCTTCGGTTATCTTATATTTTTACGCGTTTATGCAACGGAAAATTCCACTTACGTTTAATCACGTCACATCACGTTTAATATTTGTTTGGTCGTACACTTTTCTAAAATCAGCCTAGCTGGGACATCTATAGTACGCTAAATACAATATATCTATATTGTATTTGGTTATAGTTTCTTAGTAATTTAGAATTTTCTATTTCAAATACTAATTCCAATCAATTCTTTTTCAGAGTATGCTTAGACAAAAGTATTGCTATTATTCATTATACACAAAAGTTATTTGACAATAGCAGAACTTGTCAGTTGCGCATCATTGTTGTTCGTGGTTATTCAAAAAGCATTTTAATTATTTACAATGAGAAATTATCCTCAAGCAGAAAGGATTGATATGATTACATAGGTATTCAAAAATCTTATTGTTAGTGATTATTGAACCAAATACGAAGTTTCGGATAGCGGATCCGGATAACATTAAGATCCGGATATCCGGTTCCAAAATTATCGGGATCCGGATAACAGCACTAGTGAGTATTCTAGGCTACATGAAAAAAATCTCGGAAAAGAAACACCCACATTTCGAAATTTCACTATGAATATTCCAGCCTACATAAAAAGACTTTGGAAAAATTACCTATAATTAAAGGTGTTACTTCCAAAAGTACCTGTATGCAACCTATATGGTTTTAGGGGCACAAAATTGTCCCAAATTCGTACAGGAGTTTTACTATTTTTTTTTAGTGTGTCGTGTAATATCCGTCTAATAGGAAAGTCGAAAAACTTCAGTCTAAGTATGGAGAACAGTTTTCTTTTAACCCATCTCATCCCAGTGGTGCGTTTGCGCATCACATTTTCAATTTTTTTTTCCAACACTAAGCGGTATTAATATTTCATTTGCGGCTCAAAATGTGTTACACAGTTTCTATTATATTTGGAAAAAATAAACCTGCTCATATAGTATGAATATTATGAAGTTTTATTTTCACTTAAAATATCATAAAAAAATCAGTTAGTAACACGGGGTCAATCAATAGTGAAAAAACACTATTTGCAAATGGGATTTACAATTTTTGCTTATGTACGCGTAATGTCTTTTAGTATACCGTTATTAAGCATAAATTATTTTTCTATTAGAATGAATAATAACAAAATTTTTACAACAAATAGTTGGTGTTGTGTGAATGTTGTTAGAACTTTTTGACCATAGCTTGTCGAGTAGATACAATTCTAAATTAAGAAATATTTAAGTAAGGAGAGCAGCGGAGTAACGATAACAAATAATTGTTGTTAATGTACTTATATATTATTACAATTATTTTATTATTAATCCTCCAAATTTATTACCATTGTTCTCTATGTAAAAGCGATCTTTTTTTGATGAATAATGAATAAACTTATTATTAAAAAAATGCGGGGGCATGGGGTACCCCGTCCCCCGTTATTAGCTTTTTATAAAGATATCCACCTTGAGACCATGTATTATGCTGGAAATTATGTTAAGGATAAAAACTTATTTCTGTTATAGTTCATTTGATTTATATCAACAGACAAGTTTATTAATTTTGAAGCTTTATTATTATTTTTCTATTTTTACAATTATTAATTTTTTAAACTTGTTATACATCATCGTATTCTATGTAAAATCGGCCTTCTTTTGATGAATAAGAAAAAGAAAAAAATGTAAAAAATGGGGGGTACGGGGTACCCCGTCCCCCGTTATTAACTTTTTGCGAATACGGACGACGCCACCCTTAGGGCCATGCAATATGCTGCAAATTATGTTAAGAAGAAAATTTAATATCTGTTATAATTTAGGAAATATTTGCAAAAATTGAAAAATCGTCCAAACTTTGGAGGGGGCTGTACCCCAAAATCGTGCGGATACGCCGATAAAAAAAATACGTGTCTCTTATTTTAAGGTACTCTTTCGATCTGTTAAGTTTCATCGAAATCGGAGGGGGACACCCGCCGGTGTTCCCTTGTGAGTAATACAGAAGATAAAAATATTAATTTATGGCACAAAGTTACCCTCATCAATCGCTTTTTTTGCTGTCGTCTACGGAATTAAAACTCTAACGCCTGCTAAAAAAATAGCAAATAGATTTAGGAGAAATGATTAATGGTATTTTGATACGTTAAAGACAGAGTAAAGCAAAATAAACATATATTTCTTATATCCCCACTGCTAAAACTTCAGAACTGGTTACAATAAATTTCTCCCGGTTTCTATATAAACAACGTGCTTATTTAAGTAGTTCTTATGCACACGCCTACATTTGTGTGTTTATTGTTCAATTAATTAGATTCCGAAGTGAAGTTAAAACTTTCGTCATATTACCATGAATGTGAGGACTAATGTATACGCGTTAATAGGTGAGATAAATTATTTATACGCATAAAATACCATTGTGAATAGTAATTTTGAATAATCTCAAGGTTAAACGTTAGAAATCAGCGATGAATAATGAAATTTTATTAAACACATTATGCTAACAATATTAGAACTATCTCAGAAATGTTTATAGATTGTTTAGGTTTGAGATAAAAGTATGAGCAATCTCTCATAAACTTGACAGGTTTAATTTAAACCTTGCAGATCCACACAAAGGTATAACAAGGACTATAGTGTAGTAGACACATAAAATGTTCGATTATATGTAGATATGCCTCATAGCGCGCGGTCATGGAATATTTTATATGTCTGGTAGATGTATATCATGTAGTCACGAGAATAACATTCATGCCATAAACATTAAACTTCCTTATTCTTTTTTTTTTTGTTTATCGTTCTTATTTGGTACAGAGTGGAAGGTAAACTATTTGCAAATTACATCAAATATTATAAAATACATTAAATACCATATTTAAAACTATCAACGAATATTAAGTGGTACCTGGACCTATATATGTTTCAATTACATAAAGTTTTGTGGGGTAATTATTAGACATTTTTAAAACTTTTATGACAAAATAAAGTTATTCAAAAAATAAATTCTTACACAAGGTTGACGAGTCTTTTCAACCATAAATAGCCCGGTTACTTAAATATAACTATAAGAGAGAAAAAAAAAAAATAAGAACTGCGTTTAACTTTTATCTATCGTTTGGGGAAAATATGAGACACTTATGAATAGAGACCCGATCATATGCAAAGAAAAACTGGAATATATGCGCATATATATGCATCGATTTTCAGAAAATAAACATAAACCTGGGGCATATATGCTAAAAAATTGCGACAATATGCAAAATTTTTACATAAAATAAATAAGAGCAGAAATTTAAACATTAACTTTATTGCACAAAATTTTTCCACAAAACAATTTAAAATTAAATGTTTTTCAAAATTGTGCAAAAGAAAGTTTTGTCTTCTATCAGAATACATATGTTTCGAAATAGAAAAGCTTCTTTCAACATTCACAGATTAATTAATTTAATAATTGGTGCATTTTTTAACTTTGCAATATATTCTAAACTAAAATTAAAGTCGAAATCGTTTACTGTTTCACCTTCCAAAATTTTCTTAACTTTCTTCAATTGCAAATACCCCGCATTTTTATTTATCACTTTCTTAAATGTATCGTATATAAAATTACCTGTTGTACCCTTAACCTTCTTACATAGCATATCAAATTCGTCTACTATCTCGACTGATTCTCCGAGAGCGACATCCCTTGCGTTTCTAGTTTACGAATGGAATTTGAAACAAAGCTATAATTTGACTTAATATACAAAATGTTTTGTAGCAATTCTGTTAATGTTACTATCTTTTTACAGTTTTCTAGTGCAATGCAGTCAGCAGTGATTTCAAAAATTAGATTTTTTATTCCTTCAAAATTATCGGCGAAAAAAATGCAGCCTCTAACCATGTACCCCATCTCGTAATAATCGGTTCAGGAGGCAACTTAACACCGGGAAGTCACTCCATATAAAATTGGATTCGTAAAGGTGCTTTTAAAAATATTTTTTTTGACATTGCTAATTAAATCATTAATCAAAGGGAATTGATTCCTAATGTCTTCGGCTACACGATTGAACCCATGAGCTAAACAAGTGGTATGAATAATGTTACTATAAAAAAAAATTAAATTTTGCGCGCCTTTTATCATGTATGGTGCAGCGTCGGACAACATTAGTTAATTTTTTTCACAAGGTATACTTCCAGATAAAAAGAAATTTGATAAACCTTCTTGGACAAATTGGGCAATTGTCACATTATTTGTTTTTGAGGTTCTTTACAATAAATTAAATATGATTACCTACAATATCTTCATGAAGAATTCTATTAACAAATGGGCAATAAACGGCCACACTTATCCGTACTTTCATCTACATGATATAAATAAATTTCCCTACCAATTGTTGAATTTCTGCTATTGTTTGCTGGTACAAGATATGACATAATTTTTCGTAAGGTACTTTCGTCAGTATATTATGTTTGCAATATTTTTGCAGAAATGATTTCAAATTAACCTTGTTTAATCTAGCTAATGGTATGTTAGACGAAATTAATGCGTTAACAAGATCCGTATTATATCTTCTTGTTCTGAGTTTCGGTGATGTTGATGCTACACATTGACGTATAGATTGCTGCACACATGCGGATCGCTTTAGTTTTTCACATTTTTCCAATATGTGATGGAGTTTTAGCGTGTTGATCAATCAGGTATTTTCTCTCAGAAGACACCTACAACAACGATTGTCATTTTATATCAAAAGTTAAAGAATTTAAAAACAGTTGTAAAGCTTTTAGTAAAATTAAACTTACTAGTTTACTGCAGGCTCGACAAAATATTTTGTCGCCATCCTTTACCAGTTCAGGATATGGCTTAATCCATAAAGAAATTTTGTTCGCTATACTCATTGTATGTACGCACAGTATTTAAAAACGTAACACAATTACATGCTGTTTCGCTCAAAGATATTCATGGAATGAATAATTTATTTGGGAATTAATAATAATAAAACGTATTTACAACATTTCTTCTTCTAGGCGAAATTAAACAGTGCAGTTCTTGGAAAAAAGTATCAGAAAAACCAATTATTGTAAAAGATTTATCGTTCTGAGAATTGCCGGTTGTCGATCTACATAAGGAATTACTAGGAATTTTTACTAATAGAAAGGATAAGAAAAAGCTTAAATATGCAATATATGCAACTTTTGTAAAAATATGCATAGAAATGCCTAAATATGCAATATATGCAATCACTAATTAGCGCTAATTAACTTCAATTCAATTCAATACGTCTACATATAGGCTATAATTAAAGATATGCAAAAAATAAAATATATGCACTTTGCATATAATCCGGTCTCTACTTATGAATAAATGTAAAACATCCATATAACTTGCTTATTGATCGTTACTAATAATTCCCTGGGTTATAATAAGATAGAGCTTGTTGAGCATGCACATAACAAAATTGGTAACTATTTTTTATTATTTTCACTGTCAAAAAATATATAAAAGTAGGCGAGAACACTTATATTCTCAAATAAAAAAGAGCTTATAATAATTCAGTTTTAACACACTTCATCGGGAAATGTGTCGATTAGTTCTTTCCGTGCCAGCGGAAGTAGGAGAGGAAGCTGCAAAATAATATCTTCTACTAAAACATCTGCGTTGTCTTCTATATTCGGAAATACAAATCTCTGACTTTGTCCTGACGTAGAAACTTGACATTATACTTGTCTTTAAACGGAGTTTTGAGTTTGCCTGTCCTACATAGTGAATGAGCAACGATATAGCAAAAGTTTCACAGAGATCTTTAAAAGTTTTCAGAGAGAATGGTAACAGCACATACTAAAACCTAAATATTTAATTTCTTTCTTTCTTGGTTTTTAGGTCGTCAATATTAAAAACATGAATGAGTACGACGTTTCGCTATATTGAAAAGCTTTTTCAAGTATATAAATTTCTTCAAAATTAATTAACCAGTGTTGATTTATTATTTTTTTTCCTTTTTTTGGATATTCCGGTTTTTTCTTATTAATTATACAATGTTTTTACGTTTCGGAATTATATTTATTCCTTTTTCATCATTTCAATCCTACAATTCAAATATTAAAAATTAAAATTTAACAATTTACGATTTTAAATTCAAAATAGTAATTATAAGGCAAGTATGTTTACAAACTTACATTTAGGTATTTTCATATTTATTCACCTTTACGGTGTTGTCAAAGGTTTCTTTTAATTACATTTTAAAATTGTAAACGACACGTTAATACATTAACATTAACAACAAACAAACATATACTAAAACGCAAGGCCGTTCAGTTTTGTTTTCAATAACAGAATTTGTAAAGAAAACAGGCCGTTTTTTATTTAAAAATTTACGCGAAAATCGCCTCTACATTTCCACGATAAGGTGCATGACGACTCAATTTGTTTTTCCTTTAGAATTTTCTATAATCAAATTATTATAAATGTGACTTAAGTTATTTATATCATTTTTAGCATTAATTGCATTTTTATTATTTTTAATATGCCACATTTCTTTGAATAGTCTTTTATAATAATTATTTTCAATATCTAAAATTTCCGTTTTATTAAAATTAAATTTATGGTTATTATTTAGTGCATGTTTTGCCAGAGCAGTAGAGTTTACATTTTGTGTATTTATGCTGTATTTGTGAGAGTAAATTCTCTTCTCTATGTATTGTTATGATTGTCCAATGTACACCCCTTCACAGTTTTCATAGTTAATTTTGTAAATTGTATGTGTTTGCTTATTAAAATCTATTGGTTCTTTAGTTTTTGTGAACCACTTTTTATTTGTGTAATTTGGTTTATGAGCATGTTGATTTTGTTTGTTTCAGGAATTTTTGTAAATTCTCTGACAATTGTTCTGTGTATGGTATGGAATATACTTTTTGTTCTCCTCTTTATTTGGTCTTTATTTGTGGTTGGTTTTAGTTTATTTCCAATTTGTGTTAATCTTTTTTTTATATATTTATCTATAAATTGAATTGGATAATTATTATTAATTAACATTTCTTTTATTTTATTTATATTTTGTTTGATATTGGTTTTTTCTGAGAAAGCTATTGTTAGGAACAAGAAAACGCAACTACCGAAGGTTGGCAGCGCTGATTTCAAAAAGGACAGTTGGTAGCAAGAAGGCGGGGAGAAGACAGTAGTAGTGAAAGGGACGTGAGGGAGAGAGTTTTGTTTTTTTTAAGTTGTAATGTAATTGATAAATTAGTTGACTTTAAATAAAGGAGATCTTAACACTATGCACCTGTCCACTAAGTTGTTAATCGTACTTATTTTGTATCTTGTGGGTGTTTGTGATAAAAAGTTTAAATACCTTCCACAATGCGTTGGTTTAAAATACCAATTTGTGTAGATTTTTTCATTTTTATGTGAGATTGTTATGTCAAGAAAATTATTGATGAATTATTTTCATTTTCTAATGTAAATTGAATACGTTTATGATAGTTATTGAATTTTTCTAATATGTATTGTTCTTTGTTTTGAGGTATTGCCAAAATGCAGTCATCTACATATCGTTTAAAAATGTAATATGTGTATCAATTTTGTTTAGTATATCTTGCTCAACTTTCTCCATAACTAAATTTGCTATTACTGTGATATGGTGATCGCATTGCTACACCATAATATTGTTTATAGTAGTTCTTTTCAGAATTAAAATATGTACTATTTAAACATAAAGTTACTGCCTCCATGAAATTTTCTAAATTTAGTAGCGTGTCCATTTTTAAGACGTTCCATTTTTCCATTATGGCTTGCAGTGCTAGATCGATTGGTATATTTGTGTACAATGAAACCACATCTAAGCTAATTATTTTATATCCTGAGGGGATTGTTTGGGTTTTAATAAAATTGATAAAGTCCCATGAATTTTTTACGTGATATTTTGTTTTACCTAAAATTTGACTAATAGAATTTGATAGAAATTTGCTAAACTGTATGTTGCGCTCTGTATATTTGATACTATTGGTCGTAATGGTACATTTTGTTTGTGTATTTTTGGCAACCCATAAATTCGTGGTGCTTTGGTTTTGTAGTTTGTTTGTGTTTGGATAGGCAATTTTGTAATTATATGGTTTGAAAATTTGATATATTTTTTTAACATAAGGAATTTTTATGAATTCTGTAATTGCTTGACTATTATTTATATTTTTGTTGATTTATTATAAAAAAAGAAAAATTATTTGTTTGAATATTTTGTTTATAAGAGAATTTGGATAATTAATTTGTTCTAGAATATTTTTTGCTTTATTAATAGTATCTGATCGAAAATAAAAAATGGCAATTAATTGAAAATTTTACAAATATGCCTATCACAGAATTCATTAATGCAGTAGAATTAACACTAACACAAACATATTTGTGAATGAAAATTTGAAAATGCAAAATGAATTAAAAAATGGCAACAATGATTTACAAAAATACGTCTACTCACGTCAATAGTCGACCAAGGAACTCTAGAACAAACTTCTACAATCGTGTTTCTTACAATAATCCCTCTCTTAAAAACTTATAACGCAGCCGTAAACAACTCAACGACAAAATCTAATAGAATACGCATATTAACTCATACTTCTCTAACTTCCAGTGATCGTTTGGACGTCTGCAGTTTTAACAGAAACGAAGATATTTTCAGATGAATGGAGTGAGTAAAGAAAATGTTTATTTATTATTTGTGATTAAATATAATGTAAAATTCATGTATATATCCATATGTATTTTCTTTTATTTGTTGTCTTTTTAATTATATTGACATGTCATATATCTATGTATGTACGGTAGATCTTTGGAGCAATAAATACATTTACATCACCTGGTTTAAATAAGGAAGAAGTGGCAAAACCGGATCAGTACTTACAGATCAATTTTTTATTTTAGAAAAAAGTGTTTTTCACAATTTTTTTTGTAAAATCCAATAGTAGAATTCATATTTGCCGCGATTATTTATAGTTACTGGTCAAGATTGTATTGTAATACCAATTATATACTAGTATACATAGTCAAAGACGTATAGTTCCGCTGGCGTACTTTAGAGCGGCGCCACTGTAGCTTCTTCGCGGGGGCAGTTAAAAAGCGGTGGGGCAAGAGACGTACGAAAATAAACAGTGGACCAATCAAACTATGTACTTGATATGGAAGCACTTGAGTATTACAGCTGTGGGTAATTCAGAAATCTATTTCTATTGGCAGTAACGTATATAATACGCGTAAATAATCGCGGCAAATATGAATTCTACCCCCTGGCATATAAATAAGTAGATGGTCTGAGAATCGGATGCCAGGTGTGGTTTTGCGGTTTATATTTATCCAATTATTTACAGAATGAATGTATGTTTGGAGATTGTTCTTTATGAATGCATCTATTATACTTTATCGCTATTTAATTAACGTACTAAACAGAGGTACGCTATAATCGATGATTTTTATTGATGATTTATAAAAATTCCAATTTTATGATTTATTATAAAAAGTCTGTATTTGCACTTGGTTGCATACCTATAAAATTTTCTAGTATTATGTCTCATTTCCAAAAGCAATCTGAGATTTCCTAAAAGCAGCGAACGAAAAAAAAATGAAAATCTTTTAGAAATTGTAAATGCAGGAAATTGGAATTCTGCTAATTCTCTCCTTTTTTTTCTATTTTTTATCATTTTTTTTGTTACAAATATATAGTTTGACAGTTCTAACCATTATAAGATATGTACAATAATATAATGTCCAACAATTATATTTTCGTTATTGATGCTACAAACAACCAAACAGAAAAAGTTCAAGAGCGACAAAAGTTTATGTCTGATGCTAGCGTACTTGTACTTGTACACTTTGATAAAAACAAAATTGAGGAAAATACCCTAAAAGTGCAACCAAATAATAATGTTGCATTTTTTTTTTGTAAAGACCCCTCCCAGTAAACCAAATTCAAATTTCGCGCAGTTATTTTCAGAAACCTCAACATTAAAGTATGAAGTTACCTACGATTTTGTATTACATTAATGGTTATTTGAATACCTTTAAGTTGAAGTTACGAAATGTAATTGCGAAAAATTTGAATTTTGTTAACTGGCTGCGATTGAAACTTGTACTGTAATGTTTTAAGTTACATTTTAGGCAAAATGATAAAAAAAAAGTTTCTTGTTCGATACGCCATCGACTAAGCAGTAAACAATAATTTTGGAAACAAATATGAGCTTATGTTTTTCAAACATCATGGTATTTCTGAGAGTGAATTTAAAAAAAAAAGAAAAATTTATAGATTTCATAGATACAATATTTTTTCTGATATTTTTATTTCAGTTCTTAGCAAGATAATATTCTTTCGCTGTTAACTGCAGATATATTGACGAGAATTAGCAAAAAAAAAAACATAAATTTATATATCAAGAAACAAAAATTATTTTAAACGTCCACTAGTCCACTAAAAGCAAAAATATTTTATCACCGCAAATAAATCAACACTGGTAAATAAGATTCAATATGTGCTATGAAAAAGTTAATAGGCATTTGACGAAATAAATAAAAGCAAATATTCCTTGTGTATAGCTTCGCTTTAACACAAAAATATGTTTTAATTTCATTATAAAACGATTATTAATCCATTGAGCCAATATGTGTATTTTGGTTTTTGTTTTATTTACTAAACTGTTACTTGTTTTGACTCCTTTAATAATAATTTCATAATAATTTTGCGAAATGACAATTCATTCAATGAATGCTCTACCTCTTCGCTGCGCGCGCAGTTAAACCACTTTCATTCGTCTCGCACCGACTCTTCGGTTATCTTATATTTTTACGCGTTTGTGCAACGGAAAATTCCACTTACGTTTAATCACATCAGATCACGTTTAATATTTGTTTGGTCGTACACTTCTCTAAAATCAGCCTAATCTATAGTACGCCAGTGGAACTATTCTTTGCCCGTATATATATTTATATTGTGTTTGGTAATACAAAATCGTTGGTAATTCGGACTTGAATGTTTTAAGTTACTCAAAATTATGGTGGGAAATTTGAATTTTGCCAATAGGAATAGATTTCTGAATTACCACAGCTGTAATACTCAAGTGCTTCCATATCACTACGTAGTTCGCTTGTCCACTGCTTATTTTCGTACGTCTCTTGCCCCGCCGCTTTTTAACTGCCCCCGCGAAAAAGCTACAGTGGCGCCGCTCTATAGTACGCAGCGGAACTATACGTCTGGGGGTGACCACATGTATACCAGTATTATATTTGATATGAGTTCAATGCTTTGATGGCTGCTTGATCATCGGATATAATGATAATCTCCTGTTTTCGGTAATTCCTGTCAATATTGAACTGGACGCATTATTCTATAGCGTGGATTTCCGCACAGATATTTCTTCAAATCCTTGGTTCTAGGCCCATATCTTATTATTAAACGGTCTGGTTAAAAGCGACCGCATTCGATTATCCCACTTTTACATTGTTTGTGCATGAGCGTCGGACTTCCTATGATAGGCGCTCGCTTACAACCACAGCGTATATTATCTACATTATTATTGTATTATATATGTTATTTTGCTACATAACATGTCCTAGGTTCTGTTTAAAAATAATTCGAGTGAAAAGCGGCCTGTGAATGTCGGTAATTTAGTAACACAGGTCCCACTTGGCAAAATAACATGACTATAACGTCGTCTAAATGTTATCTTGTAACGCGAAATGTTACAAAAATATATACAATGTACCACATGCAGTAACATTTCTAACGACTGTTTAATGTCGCCTAAGCGATGTTACGAAACAATATTTCCCAGTAATGTTAATACGAGGTCTTCGAGTAACATTACTTTAACATGACGATTAATGTTGAAGTATAGCTCTTCGCGAACATTTCTTATATATTAAAGAGAAATATTGATACAGTGTGGCAATTAAATGTTTCTATAAATATATCTACACTAATGTTTCTATTAGGATTTTATTTACTCTAAAAGTTCTTGCTGCATTATACAAAAACATGATGTTGAGGTTAATCGAGAGGTTATTATTAAATAATAAAACGGAATTTCAATCAGTCTTTGAAATTCATGTTAATATAATAATTTCATGTTACCCTCGATAGATTGGCCCCTCTGTTTATACGATTTATCTTCATTACTAAAATTACATATATAACATTAAATATTAATGCCAGAAAATATAATGGATAAGACATTTATTAATATAACATTATAAGTCCTTTTTTGTAGTTTCTTTTGCAGATACATTAAAATGGTCAATATATATCATATAGTTCTATGTAAAAACTAAATAGTAATCTAGAATAATATTATAAATAGCTATTTAAGTAAACGAAATACATTAATAAATAATTTAAAAGTAAAATGCTGCGCTACAGAAGACAATAAAAGCATTTATTGATTAAAAAGTAACATTAAAGTTCATTTTAATAAACTTCAGTATTGGAAACAGATTATGGGGCACATAAATTAACATGAATAGAATGTAACAAAAATCACAACACAAAGAAAACCCCCGAATGCATTTTATTCTATGACATTTTGCTGTTTTGCTATAAATCTTTTGTTTTGCATAACGAAACACATTCCATGACAGTTATTTCGTATTCCGTATCTTGCCGAGTAACAAATTTTCTAATCTCTCTGAAATTAAAAAAAAAAGACACCGTCAAAAATAGAGATCAGAAAAACTATTTATATATATGAAAATTGAGATAAGCTGCATATTTATATATAACACTTTATAATTATTAGTAAACTTTGTATTTTGACAAGATAGTATGAAATTCTAAGAATGACATTACGTGACATTGCTCATCATTATGCACAAAGGTAGGTTTACTTAACATATATAGGTTATGATATACATAATACATATCTGTCTTAAAGATCTCTTCGATACAATTGAAAGGATCGAAATATCTACTTTAGTTATAAATAAAACTTGCCTGATAATGTTTATCATTATTGAGGAAATTTTTCTCATCAAAACATCTGCGACGCACAATCCCAAGATGGTCCTATCCCGCCCTGTCCAGTCACGATTACCGTATATTGTGAAAAAGGGGGTTCACAGGTTCACCCAACCTCGTGTATAGCGCGGTAGAAAAAAACTTGTGATGGCAACGATACTAACTTTTACAAGTGCGCAGTGCGCAACCACAACCACCATAACATGATTATTATAGGCTAC
Source organism: Protaetia brevitarsis (assembly GCA_004143645.1). NCBI lineage: Eukaryota > Metazoa > Arthropoda > Insecta > Coleoptera > Scarabaeidae > Protaetia > Protaetia brevitarsis. Next base: position 1,080 of record RXPK01000284.1, on the reverse strand, counting down.
AAAAAACTGTAAAAAATTTCAACACCATTATTTACTTTATAGAGAAATTTGCTCCATTAGGTTTTGTGTTTTCAAAATTCTAAATTTGCAGAAACATATATACGTACCTATCTACACTTTATAAAAATGTAAATATTGAATATTTACAAGCGCAAAGTTGTAACATTCCTTGCAATGATCCCTTGTAAATATGGCAATATCTACAACTAAAATATTACCTCAAATTTCTGACAACAAGTCTGTGTTTGCACACACTGTTTTCAAATATTTTTTCTGGTACATTGAAATGTTACTGTATGACCAATATTTCTACCATTTTTAATGTTGCTGCGAAAATTTCAGTAACTGTTTTGTTTAACATCGCTGTCTAATAAAACAAGGTAATATTACTGGATATCTGCAACATTACTGCCAAAGTGGGTGGTATTAATAATTATTTTACTTGTGTGGTAAATAATACAGGTAGTGAGAATTATAAGAAGACGCACGACAGCACTTATTGGAACCGAAAAGTAATCGATCGTTAGCGCGCTGTATTCTTATGGGATCGAGATCGGGATTCCATGGCAGTCCGCTTGACTGCCCGGCGCCAACATATATATATTCGATTTAACAATACAGAAGATAACATCATGTAACTGTTTATGTAAATATAAAAAAAAAACAACAAAAAGACGATATAGGATTTCAAGTTTCCGTGTAAGATATTAGTGGTCGGCGATTCGAATATAAAAGGTTCCGTATTCTAAACAATAGCATCATTTTTAATGATAAGCTAGTTTTTTTCCCAACAAATTCAAAATCGTTTTAAAAGAATCAAACGCTCCTTACCGATTATAGCCGTAAACAAGAAAATGGAATAAAAAAATACATAGGAAAGATATATAAGACATACAGAGTGGCCAACTTCGTCTGCGCGCCAGTCAGTAACTACTTTCATATACTATGAGATTCAAAGTGATTGTCGCTAAAAAAGAAACTGTTTCTGGAAAAAAATTAATCTATACTGCTACCAATTTATGAGCGAGTTACTACATCAAATTCAATACATTATGAATTTCTTGACATTTAGCGTACATT